>CATKUP010001018.1:0-16000 GCA_949786385.1 Onychomys leucogaster
AGAACGGTGTTTCCTACACATACGGACCATATCTAGTCCAACTCATCTTCTGAAACTGATACAAAGAACTGGTCCTCTAACATCCAATGCTTGTCAGTTAAGATGGGAAACGTGTGAGCTTCATGAACGATGTAGTTCGTTTGAGCAAAAAAGTGACTGCCCTTACCTTAAACGAAATCTTGCTTGTAGGAAGACACAGAGCCTGGGATTTAACTCCATTTCTGAAGGTAAACACACAGCATAGTATTCATCCATGGATCACACTCTGGTTTGAGCGAGAGGCACACTCTTGCTTTCTAGAGTCTCTAAGACAGCAGGAAATCTGAGTGTGCCCAGAACAAAAGAACGGTGTTTCCTACATTTACAAAACATAAGTAGTCCAAATCTGCTTCTGAAACTGATACAAAGCACTGACCCTCTAAAATCCAATGCTTGTCAGTTAAGATGAGAAACGTGTGAGCTTCGTGAACGATGTAGTTCGTTTGAGCAGAAAAGTGACTGCCCTTACCTGAATCGAGGTCTTGCTTGTAGGAAGACTCAGAGCCTGGGATTTAACTCCATTTCTAAAGTGAAACACACAGCAGTGTAATCATCCATTGATCACTCTCTGCTTAAAACAAGAAGCACGCTCTTGCTTTCTAGAGTCTCTAAGACAGCAGGAAACGTGTGTGTGCTGAGAACAAAAGAACGGTGTTTCCTACACATACGGACCATATCTAGTTCAACTCTGCTTCTGAAACTGATACAAAGCACTTGTCCTGTAACATCCAATGCTTGTCAGTTAAGATGAGAAACGTGTGAGCTTTGTGAATGATGTAGTTCCTTTGAACTGAAAAGTGACTGCCCTTACCTGAAACGAAGTCTTGCTTGTAGTAAGACACAGAGCCTGGGATTGAACTCCATTTCTTAAGAGAAACACACAGCATAGTTCTCATCCACGGATCACACTCTGTTTTAGAGCGAGAAGCACGCTCTTGCTTTCTAGAGCCTCTAAGACTGCAGGAAACGTGATTTTGCTGAGAACAAAAGAACGGGGCTTCCTACACATACGGACATTATATAGTCCAACTCTGCTTCTGAAACTGATACAAAGCACTGGTCCTCTAACATCCAATGCTTGTCTGTTAAGATGAGAAACGTGTGAGCTTCGTGAACGATGTAGTTGGTTTGAGGTGAAATGTGACTGCCTTACCTGAAACGAAGTCTTGCTTGTAGGAAGACTAAGAGCCTGGGATTTAACTCCATTTCTGAAGTGAAACCCACAGCAGTGTTCTCATCCATTGATGAACCTCTGCTTTAGAACAAGAAGCACGCTCTTGCTTTCTAGAGTCTCTAAGACAGCAGGAAACGTGAGTGTGCTGAGAACAAAAGAACGGTGTTTCCAACACATACAGACCATATCTAGTCCAACTCTGCTTCTTAAACTGATACAAAGCACTGGTCCTCTAACATCCAATGCTTGTCTGTTAAGATGAGAAATGTGTGAGCTCAGTGAACGAAGTAGTTCGTTTCAGCTGAAAAGTGACTGCCCTTACCTGAAATGTAGTCTTGCTTGTAGGAAGACACAGAGATTGGGATTTAACTCCATTTCTGAAGGGAAACACACAGCATAGTTCTCATCCATGGATCACAATCTGCTTTAGAGCGAGAAGCACGCTCTTTTTTTCTAGAGTCTCTAACACAGCAGGAAACGTGAGTGTGCTGAGAAAATAAGAATGGTGTTTCCTACACATACGGACCATATCTAGTCCAACTCATCTTCTGAAACTGATACACAATCCAAATCTGCTTCTGAAACTGATATAAAGCATTGACCCTCTAACATCCAATGCTTGTCTGTTAAGATGAGAAACTTGTGAGCTCTGTGAACGATGTAGTTCGTTTGAGCAGAAAAGTGACTGCCCTTACCTGAAATGAAATCTTGCTTGTAGGAAGACTCAGAGCCTGGGATTTAACTCCATTTCTGAAGGCAAACACACAGCATAGTTCTCATCCATGGATCACACTCAGCTTTGAACGAGAAGCACGCTCTTGCTATCTAGAGTCTCTAAGACAGCAGGAAACGTGATTTTGCTGAGAACAAAAGAACGGGGTTTCGTACACATACGGACCATATCTAGTTCAACTCTGCTTCTGAAACTGATACAAAGCACTGGTCCTCTAACATCCAATGCTTGTCAGTTAAGATGAGAAACGTGTGAGCTTTGTGAATGATGTAGTTCCTTTAAACTGAAAAGTGACTGCCCTTACCTGAAACGAAGTCTTGCCTGTAGGAAGACACAGAGCAAGAGATTTAACTCCATTTTTGAAGGGAAACACACAGCATAGTTCTCATCCATGGATCACACTCTGCTTTAGAGCGAGAAGCACGCTCTTGCTTTCTAAAATCTCTAAGACAGCAGGAAATCTGAGTGTGCCCAGAACAAAAGAACGGTGTTTCCTACACATATGGACTATATGTAGTCCAAAACTTCTTCTGAAACTGATAAAATGCACTGGTCCTCTAACATCCAATGCTTGTCAGTTAAGATGATAATTGTGTGATCTTCGTTAACGAATTAGTTCGTTTGAGCAAAAAAGTGACTGCCCTAACCTGAAATGAAGTCTTGCATGTAGGAAGACTCAGAACCTGGGATTTAACTCCATTTCTGAAGTGAAACACACAGCAGTGTTCTCATCCATTGATGAACCTCAGCTTTAGAACAAGAAGCACGCTCTTGCTTTCTAGAGTCTCTAAGACAGCAGGAAACGTGAGTGTGCTGAGAACAAAAGAACGGTGTTTCCTACACATACGGACCATATCTAGTCCAACTCTGCTTCTTAAACTGATACAAAGCATTGACCCTCTAACGTCCAATGCTTGTCAGTTAAGATGAGAAACTTGTGAGCTCTGTGAATGATGTAGTTCGTTTGAGCAGAAAAGTGACTGCCCTTACCTGAAATGAATTCTTGCTTGTAGGAAGACTCAGAGCCTGGGATTTAACTCCATTTCTGAAGGCAAACACACTGCATAGTTCTCATCCATGGATCACACTCTGCTTTTGAACGAGAAGCACGCTCTTGCTATCTAGAGTCCTAAGACAGCAAGAAACGTGAGTGTGCTGAGAACAAAAGAATGGTGTTTCCTACACATAAGGACCATATCTAGTCCATCTCATCTTCTGAAACTGAAACAAAGCACTGGTCCTCTAACATCCAATGCTTGTCAGTTGAGATGGGAAACGTGTGAGCTTCATGAACAATGTAGTTCGTTTGAGCAAAAAAGTGACTGCCCTTACCTTAAACGAAGTCTTGCTTGTACGAAGACTCAGAGCCTGGGATTTAACTCCATTTCTGAATTGAAACACACAGCAGTGTTCTCATCCATTGATCACACTCTGTTTTAGAACAAGAAGCACGCTCTTGCTTTTTAGAGTCTCTAAGACAGGAGGAAACGTGATTTTGCTGAGAACAAAAGAACGGAGTTTCCAACACATACGGACCATATCTAGTCCAACTCTGCTTCTTAAACTGATACAAAGCACTGGTCCTCTAACATCCAATGTTTGTCAGTTAAGATGAGAAACGTGTGAGCTTTGTGAATGATGTAGTTCCTTTGAACTGAAAAGTGACTGCCCTTACCTGAAACGAAGTCTTGCTTGTAGGAAGACACAGAGCCTGGGATTTAACTCCATTTCTGAAGGGAAACACACAGCATAGTATTCATCCATGGATCACACTCTGGTTTGAGGGAGAGGCACACTCTTGCTTTCTAGAGTCTCTAAGACAGCAGGAAATCTGAGTGTGCCCAGAACAAAAGAACGGTGTTTCCTCCATATACAAAACATAAGTAGTCCAAATCTGCTTCTGAAACTGATACAAAGCACTGACCCTCTAACATCCAATGCTTGTCAGTTAACATGAGAAACGTGTGAGTTTCGTGAACTATGTAGTTCGTTTGAGCAGAAAAGTGACTGCCCTTACCTGAATCGAAGTCTTGCTTGTAGGAAGACTCAGAGCCTGGGATTTAACTCCATTTCTGAAGTGAAACACACAGCAGTGTAATCATCCATTTATCACTCTCTGCTTTAGAACAAGAAGCACGCTCTTGCTTTCTAGAGTCTCTAAGACAGCAGGAAACGTGTGTGTGCTGAGAACAAAAGAACGGTGTTTCCTACACATACGGACCATATCTAGTTCAACTCTGCTTCTGAAACTGATACAAAGCACTGGTCCTCTAACATCCAATGCTTGTCTGTTAAGATGAGAAACGTGTGAGCTTCGTGAACGATGTAGTTGGTTTGAGCTGAAATGTGACTGCCTTACCTGAAACGAAGTCTTGCTTGTAGGAAGACTCAGAGCCTGGGATTTAACTCCATTTCTGAAGTGAAACCCACAGCAGTGTTCTCATCCATTGATGAACCTCTGCTTTAGAACAAGAAGCACGCTCTTGCTTTCTAGAGTCTCTAAGACAGCAGGAAACGTGAGTGTGCTGAGAACAAAAGAACGGTGTTTCCAACACATACAGACCATATCTAGTCCAACTCTGCTTCTTAAACTGATACAAAGCACTGGTCCTCTAACATCCAATGCTTGTCTGTTAAGATGAGAAATGTGTGAGCTCAGTGAACGAAGTAGTTCGTTTCAGCTGAAAAGTGACTGCCCTTACCTGAAATGTAGTCTTGCTTGTAGGAAGACACAGAGATTGGGATTTAACTCCATTTCTGAAGGGAAACACACAGCATAGTTCTCATCCATGGATCACAATCTGCTTTAGAGCGAGAAGCACGCTCTTTTTTTCTAGAGTCTCTAACACAGCAGGAAACGTGAGTGTGCTGAGAAAATAAGAATGGTGTTTCCTACACATACGGACCATATCTAGTCCAACTCATCTTCTGAAACTGATAGAAAGCACTGGTCCTCTAACATCCAATGCTTGTCAGTTAAGATGAGAAACGTGTGAGCTTCGTGAACGATGTAGTTCGTTTGAGCTGAAAAGTGACTGCCATTACCTGAATCGAAGTCTTGCTTGTAGGAAGACAGAGAGCAAGGGATTTAACTCCATTTTTGAAGGGAAACACACAGCATAGTTCTCATCCATGGATCACACTCTGCTTTAGAGCGAGAAGCACGCTCTTGCTTTCTAAAATCTCTAAGACAGCAGGAAATCTGAGTGTGCCCAGAACAATAGAACGGTGTTTCCTACACATATGGACCATATCCAATCCAAATCTGCTTCTGAAACTGATATAAAGCATTGACCCTCTAACATCCAATGCTTGTCTGTTAAGATGAGAAACTTGTGAGCTCTGTGAACGATGTAGTTCGTTTGAGCAGAAAAGTGACTGCCCTTACCTGAAATGAAATCTTGCTTGTAGGAAGACTCAGAGCCTGGGATTTAACTCCATTTCTGAAGGCAAACACACAGCATAGTTCTCATCCATGGATCACACTCAGCTTTTGAACGAGAAGCACGCTCTTGCTATCTAGAGTCTCTAAGACAGCAGGAAACGTGAGTGTGCTGAGAACAAAAGAACGGTGTTTCCTACATATACAAACCATAAGTAGTCCAAATCTGCTTCTGAAACTGATACAAAGCACTGACCCTCTAACATCCAATGCTTGTCAGTTAAGATGAGAAACGTGTGAGCTTCGTGAACGATGTAGTTCGTTTGAGCAGAAAAGTGACTGCCCTTACCTGAATCGAAGTCTTGCTTGTAGGAAGACTCAGAGCCTGGGATTTAACTCCATTTCTGAAGTGAAACACACAGCAGTGTAATCATCCATTGATCACTCTCTGCTTTAGAACAAGATGCACGCTCTTGCTTTCTAGAGTCTCTAAGACAGCAGGAAACGTGTGTGTGCTGAGAACAAAAGAACGGTGTTTCCTACACATACGGATCATATCTAGTTCAACTCTGCTTCTGAAACTGATACAAAGCACTGGTCCTCTAACATCCAATGCTTGTCTGTTAAGATGAGAAACGTGTGAGCTTCGTGAACGATGTAGTTGGTTTGAGCTGAAATGTGACTGCCTTACCTGAAACGAAGTCTTGCTTGTAGGAAGACTCAGAGCCTGGGATTTAACTCCATTTCTGAAGTGAAACCCACAGCAGTGTTCTCATCCATTGATGAACCTCTGCTTTAGAACAAGAAGCACGCTCTTGCTTTCTAGAGTCTCTAAGACAGCAGGAAACGTGAGTGTGCTGAGAACAAAAGAACGGTGTTTCCAACACATACAGACCATATCTAGTCCAACTCTGCTTCTTAAACTGATACAAAGCACTGGTCCTCTAACATCCAATGCTTGTCTGTTAAGATGAGAAATGTGTGAGCTCAGTGAACGAAGTAGTTCGTTTCAGCTGAAAAGTGACTGCCCTTACCTGAAATGTAGTCTTGCTTGTAGGAAGACACAGAGATTGGGATTTAACTCCATTTCTGAAGGGAAACACACAGCATAGTTCTCATCCATGGATCACAATCTGCTTTAGAGCGAGAAGCACGCTCTTTTTTTCTAGAGTCTCTAACACAGCAGGAAACGTGAGTGTGCTGAGAAAATAAGAATGGTGTTTCCTACACATACGGACCATATTTAGTCCAACTCATCTTCTGAAACTGATAGAAAGCACTGGTCCTCTAACATCCAATGCTTGTCAGTTAAGATGAGAAACGTGTGAGCTTCGTGAACGATGTAGTTCGTTTGAGCTGAAAAGTGACTGCCCTTACCTGAATCGAAGTCTTGCTTGTAGGAAGACAGAGAGCAAGGGATTTAACTCCATTTTTGAAGGGAAACACACAGCATAGTTCTCATCCATGGATCACACTCTGCTTTAGAGCGAGAAGCACGCTCTTGCTTTCTAAAATCTCTAAGACAGCAGGAAATCTGAGTGTGCCCAGAACAATAGAACGGTGTTTCCTACACATATGGACCATATCCAATCCAAATCTGCTTCTGAAACTGATATAAAGCATTGACCCTCTAACATCCAATGCTTGTCTGTTAAGATGAGAAACTTGTGAGCTCTGTGAACGATGTAGTTCGTTTGAGCAGAAAAGTGACTGCCCTTACCTGAAATGAAATCTTGCTTGTAGGAAGACTCAGAGCCTGGGATTTAACTCCATTTCTGAAGGCAAACACACAGCATAGTTCTCATCCATGGATCACACTCAGCTTTGAACGAGAAGCACGCTCTTGCTATCTAGAGTCTCTAAGACAGCAGGAAACGTGATTTTGCTGAGAACAAAAGAACGGGGTTTCCTACACATACGGACCATATCTAGTTCAACTCTGCTTCTGAAACTGATACAAAGCACTGGTCCTCTAACATCCAATGCTTGTCAGTTAAGATGAGAAACGTGTGAGCTTTGTGAATGATGTAGTTCCTTTAAACTGAAAAGTGACTGCCCTTACCTGAAACGAAGTCTTGCCTGTAGGAAGACACAGAGCAAGAGATTTAACTCCATTTTTGAAGGGAAACACACAGCATAGTTCTCATCCATGGATCACACTCTGCTTTAGAGCGAGAAGCACGCTCTTGCTTTCTAAAATCTCTAAGACAGCAGGAAATCTGAGTGTGCCCAGAACAAAAGAACGGTGTTTCCTACACATATGGACTATATGTAGTCCAAAACTTCTTCTGAAACTGATAAAATGCACTGGTCCTCTAACATCCAATGCTTGTCAGTTAAGATGATAATTGTGTGATCTTCGTTAACGAATTAGTTCGTTTGAGCAAAAAAGTGACTGCCCTAACCTGAAATGAAGTCTTGCATGTAGGAAGACTCAGAACCTGGGATTTAACTCCATTTCTGAAGTGAAACACACAGCAGTGTTCTCATCCATTGATGAACCTCAGCTTTAGAACAAGAAGCACGCTCTTGCTTTCTAGAGTCTCTAAGACAGCAGGAAACGTGAGTGTGCTGAGAACAAAAGAACGGTGTTTCCTACACATACGGACCATATCTAGTCCAACTCTGCTTCTTAAACTGATACAAAGCATTGACCCTCTAACGTCCAATGCTTGTCAGTTAAGATGAGAAACTTGTGAGCTCTGTGAATGATGTAGTTCGTTTGAGCAGAAAAGTGACTGCCCTTACCTGAAATGAATTCTTGCTTGTAGGAAGACTCAGAGCCTGGGATTTAACTCCATTTCTGAAGGCAAACACACTGCATAGTTCTCATCCATGGATCACACTCTGCTTTTGAACGAGAAGCACGCTCTTGCTATCTAGAGTCCTAAGACAGCAAGAAACGTGAGTGTGCTGAGAACAAAAGAATGGTGTTTCCTACACATAAGGACCATATCTAGTCCATCTCATCTTCTGAAACTGAAACAAAGCACTGGTCCTCTAACATCCAATGCTTGTCAGTTGAGATGGGAAACGTGTGAGCTTCATGAACAATGTAGTTCGTTTGAGCAAAAAAGTGACTGCCCTTACCTTAAACGAAGTCTTGCTTGTACGAAGACTCAGAGCCTGGGATTTAACTCCATTTCTGAATTGAAACACACAGCAGTGTTCTCATCCATTGATCACACTCTGTTTTAGAACAAGAAGCACGCTCTTGCTTTTTAGAGTCTCTAAGACAGGAGGAAACGTGATTTTGCTGAGAACAAAAGAACGGAGTTTCCAACACATACGGACCATATCTAGTCCAACTCTGCTTCTTAAACTGATACAAAGCACTGGTCCTCTAACATCCAATGTTTGTCAGTTAAGATGAGAAACGTGTGAGCTTTGTGAATGATGTAGTTCCTTTGAACTGAAAAGTGACTGCCCTTACCTGAAACGAAGTCTTGCTTGTAGGAAGACACAGAGCCTGGGATTTAACTCCATTTCTGAAGGGAAACACACAGCATAGTATTCATCCATGGATCACACTCTGGTTTGAGGGAGAGGCACACTCTTGCTTTCTAGAGTCTCTAAGACAGCAGGAAATCTGAGTGTGCCCAGAACAAAAGAACGGTGTTTCCTCCATATACAAAACATAAGTAGTCCAAATCTGCTTCTGAAACTGATACAAAGCACTGACCCTCTAACATCCAATGCTTGTCAGTTAACATGAGAAACGTGTGAGTTTCGTGAACTATGTAGTTCGTTTGAGCAGAAAAGTGACTGCCCTTACCTGAATCGAAGTCTTGCTTGTAGGAAGACTCAGAGCCTGGGATTTAACTCCATTTCTGAAGTGAAACACACAGCAGTGTAATCATCCATTTATCACTCTCTGCTTTAGAACAAGAAGCACGCTCTTGCTTTCTAGAGTCTCTAAGACAGCAGGAAACGTGTGTGTGCTGAGAACAAAAGAACGGTGTTTCCTACACATACGGACCATATCTAGTTCAACTCTGCTTCTGAAACTGATACAAAGCACTGGTCCTCTAACATCCAATGCTTGTCTGTTAAGATGAGAAACGTGTGAGCTTCGTGAACGATGTAGTTGGTTTGAGCTGAAATGTGACTGCCTTACCTGAAACGAAGTCTTGCTTGTAGGAAGACTCAGAGCCTGGGATTTAACTCCATTTCTGAAGTGAAACCCACAGCAGTGTTCTCATCCATTGATGAACCTCTGCTTTAGAACAAGAAGCACGCTCTTGCTTTCTAGAGTCTCTAAGACAGCAGGAAACGTGAGTGTGCTGAGAACAAAAGAACGGTGTTTCCAACACATACAGACCATATCTAGTCCAACTCTGCTTCTTAAACTGATACAAAGCACTGGTCCTCTAACATCCAATGCTTGTCTGTTAAGATGAGAAATGTGTGAGCTCAGTGAACGAAGTAGTTCGTTTCAGCTGAAAAGTGACTGCCCTTACCTGAAATGTAGTCTTGCTTGTAGGAAGACACAGAGATTGGGATTTAACTCCATTTCTGAAGGGAAACACACAGCATAGTTCTCATCCATGGATCACAATCTGCTTTAGAGCGAGAAGCACGCTCTTTTTTTCTAGAGTCTCTAACACAGCAGGAAACGTGAGTGTGCTGAGAAAATAAGAATGGTGTTTCCTACACATACGGACCATATCTAGTCCAACTCATCTTCTGAAACTGATAGAAAGCACTGGTCCTCTAACATCCAATGCTTGTCAGTTAAGATGAGAAACGTGTGAGCTTCGTGAACGATGTAGTTCGTTTGAGCTGAAAAGTGACTGCCATTACCTGAATCGAAGTCTTGCTTGTAGGAAGACAGAGAGCAAGGGATTTAACTCCATTTTTGAAGGGAAACACACAGCATAGTTCTCATCCATGGATCACACTCTGCTTTAGAGCGAGAAGCACGCTCTTGCTTTCTAAAATCTCTAAGACAGCAGGAAATCTGAGTGTGCCCAGAACAATAGAACGGTGTTTCCTACACATATGGACCATATCCAATCCAAATCTGCTTCTGAAACTGATATAAAGCATTGACCCTCTAACATCCAATGCTTGTCTGTTAAGATGAGAAACTTGTGAGCTCTGTGAACGATGTAGTTCGTTTGAGCAGAAAAGTGACTGCCCTTACCTGAAATGAAATCTTGCTTGTAGGAAGACTCAGAGCCTGGGATTTAACTCCATTTCTGAAGGCAAACACACAGCATAGTTCTCATCCATGGATCACACTCAGCTTTTGAACGAGAAGCACGCTCTTGCTATCTAGAGTCTCTAAGACAGCAGGAAACGTGAGTGTGCTGAGAACAAAAGAACGGTGTTTCCTACATATACAAACCATAAGTAGTCCAAATCTGCTTCTGAAACTGATACAAAGCACTGACCCTCTAACATCCAATGCTTGTCAGTTAAGATGAGAAACGTGTGAGCTTCGTGAACGATGTAGTTCGTTTGAGCAGAAAAGTGACTGCCCTTACCTGAATCGAAGTCTTGCTTGTAGGAAGACTCAGAGCCTGGGATTTAACTCCATTTCTGAAGTGAAACACACAGCAGTGTAATCATCCATTGATCACTCTCTGCTTTAGAACAAGATGCACGCTCTTGCTTTCTAGAGTCTCTAAGACAGCAGGAAACGTGTGTGTGCTGAGAACAAAAGAACGGTGTTTCCTACACATACGGATCATATCTAGTTCAACTCTGCTTCTGAAACTGATACAAAGCACTGGTCCTCTAACATCCAATGCTTGTCTGTTAAGATGAGAAACGTGTGAGCTTCGTGAACGATGTAGTTGGTTTGAGCTGAAATGTGACTGCCTTACCTGAAACGAAGTCTTGCTTGTAGGAAGACTCAGAGCCTGGGATTTAACTCCATTTCTGAAGTGAAACCCACAGCAGTGTTCTCATCCATTGATGAACCTCTGCTTTAGAACAAGAAGCACGCTCTTGCTTTCTAGAGTCTCTAAGACAGCAGGAAACGTGAGTGTGCTGAGAACAAAAGAACGGTGTTTCCAACACATACAGACCATATCTAGTCCAACTCTGCTTCTTAAACTGATACAAAGCACTGGTCCTCTAACATCCAATGCTTGTCTGTTAAGATGAGAAATGTGTGAGCTCAGTGAACGAAGTAGTTCGTTTCAGCTGAAAAGTGACTGCCCTTACCTGAAATGTAGTCTTGCTTGTAGGAAGACACAGAGATTGGGATTTAACTCCATTTCTGAAGGGAAACACACAGCATAGTTCTCATCCATGGATCACAATCTGCTTTAGAGCGAGAAGCACGCTCTTTTTTTCTAGAGTCTGTAACACAGCAGGAAACGTGAGTGTGCTGAGAAAATAAGAATGGTGTTTCCTACACATACGGACCATATCTAGTCCAACTCATCTTCTGAAACTGATAGAAAGCACTGGTCCTCTAACATCCAATGCTTGTCAGTTAAGATGAGAAACGTGTGAGCTTCGTGAACGATGTAGTTCGTTTGAGCTGAAAAGTGACTGCCCTTACCTGAATCGAAGTCTTGCTTGTAGGAAGACAGAGAGCAAGGGATTTAACTCCATTTTTGAAGGGAAACACACAGCATAGTTCTCATCCATGGATCACACTCTGCTTTAGAGCGAGAAGCACGCTCTTGCTTTCTAAAATCTCTAAGACAGCAGGAAATCTGAGTGTGCCCAGAACAATAGAACGGTGTTTCCTACACATATGGACCATATCCAATCCAAATCTGCTTCTGAAACTGATATAAAGCATTGACCCTCTAACATCCAATGCTTGTCTGTTAAGATGAGAAACTTGTGAGCTCTGTGAACGATGTAGTTCGTTTGAGCAGAAAAGTGACTGCCCTTACCTGAAATGAAATCTTGCTTGTAGGAAGACTCAGAGCCTGGGATTTAACTCCATTTCTGAAGGCAAACACACAGCATAGTTCTCATCCATGGATCACACTCAGCTTTTGAACGAGAAGCACGCTCTTGCTATCTAGAGTCTCTAAGACAGCAGGAAACGTGAGTGTGCTGAGAACAAAAGAACGGTGTTTCCTACATATACAAACCATAAGTAGTCCAAATCTGCTTCTGAAACTGATACAAAGCACTGACCCTCTAACATCCAATGCTTGTCAGTTAAGATGAGAAACGTGTGAGCTTCGTGAACGATGTAGTTCGTTTGAGCAGAAAAGTGACTGCCCTTACCTGAATCGAAGTCTTGCTTGTAGGAAGACTCAGAGCCTGGGATTTAACTCCATTTCTGAAGTGAAACACACAGCAGTGTAATCATCCATTGATCACTCTCTGCTTTAGAACAAGATGCACGCTCTTGCTTTCTAGAGTCTCTAAGACAGCAGGAAACGTGTGTGTGCTGAGAACAAAAGAACGGTGTTTCCTACACATACGGATCATATCTAGTTCAACTCTGCTTCTGAAACTGATACAAAGCACTGGTCCTCTAATATCCAATGCTTGTTAGTTAAGATGAGAAACGTGTGAGCTTTGAGAATGATGTAGTTCCTTTGAACTGAAATGTGACAGCCCTTACCTGAAACGAAGTCTTGCTTGTAGTAAAACACAGAGCCTGGGATTGAACTCCATTTCTTAAGAGAAACACACAGCATAGTTCTCATCCACGGATCACACTCTGTTTTAGAGCGAGAAGCACGCTCTTGCTTTCTAGAGTCTCTAAGACTGCAGGAAACGTGATTTTGCTGAGAACAAAAGAACGGGGTTTCCTACACATACGGACCATATCTAGTTCAACTCTGCTTCTGAAACTGATACAAAGCACTGGTCCTCTAACATCCAATGCTTGTCAGTTAAGATGAGAAACGTGTGAGCTTTGTGAATGATGTAGTTCCTTTAAACTGAAAAGTGACTGCCCTTACCTGAAACGAAGTCTTGCCTGTAGGAAGACACAGAGCAAGAGATTTAACTCCATTTTTGAAGGGAAACACACAGCATAGTTCTCATCCATGGATCACACTCTGCTTTAGAGCGAGAACCACGCTCTTGCTTTCTAAAATCTCTAAGACAGCAGGAAATCTGAGTGTGCCCAGAACAAAAGAACGGTGTTTCCTACACATATGGACTATATGTAGTCCAAAACTTCTGAAACTGATAAAATGCACTGGTCCTCTAACATCCAATGCTTGTCAGTTAAGATGATAATTGTGTGATCTTCGTTAACGAATTAGTTCGTTTGAGCAAAAAAGTGACTGCCCTAACCTGAAATGAAGTCTTGCATGTAGGAAGACTCAGAGCCTGGGATTTAACTCCATTTCTGAAGTGAAACACACAGCAGTGTTCTCATCCATTGATGAACCTCAGCTTTAGAACAAGAAGCACGCTCTTGCTTTCTAGAGTCTCTAAGACAGCAGGAAACGTGAGTGTGCTGAGAACAAAAGAACGGTGTTTCCTACACATACGGACCATATCTAGTCCAACTCTGCTTCTTAAACTGATACAAAGCATTGACCCTCTAACATCCAATGCTTGTCAGTTAAGATGAGAAACTTGTGAGCTCTGTGAACGATGTAGTTCGTTTGAGCAGAAAAGTGACTGCCCTTACCTGAAATGAATTCTTGCTTGTAGGAAGACTCAGAGCCTGGGATTTAACTCCATTTCTGAAGGCAAACACACAGCATAGTTCTCATCCATGGATCACACTCTGCTTTTGAATGAGAAGCACGCTCTTGCTATCTAGAGTCTCTAAGACAGCAAGAAACGTGAGTGTGCTGAGAACAAAAGAATGGTGTTTCCTACACATAAGGACCATATCTAGTCCATCTCTTCTTCTGAAACTGATACAAAGCACTGGTCCTCTAACATCCAATGCTTGTCAGTTAAGATGGGAAACGTGTGAGCTTCATGAACAATGTAGTTCGTTTGAGCAAAAAAGTGACTGCCCTTACCTTAAACGAAGTCTTGCTTGTACGAAGACTCAGAGCCTGGGATTTAACTCCATTTCTGAATTGAAACACACAGCAGTGTTCTCATCCATTGATCACACTCTGTTTTAGAACAAGAAGCACGCTCTTGCTTTTTAGAGTCTCTAAGACAGGAGGAAACGTGATTTTGCTGAGAACAAAAGAACGGAGTTTCCAACACATACGGACCATATCTAGTCCAACTCTGCTTCTTAAACTGATACAAAGCACTGGTCCTCTAACATCCAATGTTTGTCAGTTAAGATGAGAAACGTGTGAGCTTTGTGAATGATGTAGTTCCTTTGAACTGAAAAGTGACTGCCCTTACCTGAAACGAAGTCTTGCTTCTACGAAGACACAGAGATTGGGATTTAACTCCATTTCTGAATTGAAACACACAGCAGTGTTCTCATCCATTGATCACCCTCTGCTTTAGAACAAGAAGCACGCTCTTGCTTTTTAGAGTCTCTAAGACAGGAGGAAACGTGATTTTGCTGAGAACAAAGAACGGAGTTTCCTACACATACGGACCATATCTAGTCCAACTCTGCTTCTTAAACTGATACAAAGCACTGGTCCTCTAACATCCAATGCTTGTCTGTTAAGATGAGAAACGTGTGAGCTTCGTGAACGATGTAGTTCGTTTCAGCTGAAATGTGACTGCCTTACCTGAAACGAAGTCTTGCCTGTAGGAAGACACAGAGCAAGGGATTTAACTCCATTTTTGAAGGGAAACACACAGCATAGTTCTCATCCATGGATCACACTCTGCTTTAGAGCAAGAAGCACGCTCTTGCTTTCTAAAATCTCTAAGACAGCAGGAAATCTGAGTGTGCCCAGAACAAAAGAACGGTGTTTCCTACACATACGGACTATATGTAGTCCAAAACTTCTTCTGAAACTGATACAATGCACTGGTCCTCTAACATCCAATGCTTGTCAGTTAAGATGATAATTGTGTGATCTTCGTTAACGAATTAGTTCGTTTGAGCAAAAAAGTGACTGCCCTTACCTGAAATGAAGTCTTGCTTGTAGGAAGACTCAGAGCCTGGGATTTAACTCCATTTCTGAAGTGAAACACACAGCAGTGTTCTCATCCATTGATGAACCTCTGCTTTATAACAAGAAGCACGCTCTTGCTTTATAGAGTCTCTAAGACAGCAGGAAACGTGAGTGTGCTGAGAACAAAAGAACGGTGTTTCCTACACATACGGACCATATCTAGTCCAACTCTGCTTCTTAAACTGATACAAAGCACTGGTCCTCTAACATCCAATGCTTGTCTGTTAATATGAGAAATGTGTGAGCTCAGTGAACGATGTAGTTCGTTTCAGCTGAAAAGTGACTGCCCTTAACTGAAACGAAGTCTTGCTAGTAGGAAGACACAGAGATTGGGATTTAACTCCATTTCTGAAGGGAAACACACAGCATAGTTCTCATCCATGGATCACAATCTGCTTTAGAGCGAGAAGCACGCTCTTTTTTTCTAGAGTCTCTAACACAGCAGGAAACGTGAGTGTGCTGAGAAAATAAGAATGGTGTTTCCTACACATACGGACCATATCTAGTCCAACTCATCTTCTGAAACTGATAGAAAGCACTGGTCCTCTAACATCCAATGCTTGTCAGTTAAGATGAGAATCGTGTGAGCTTCGTGAACGATGTAGTTCGTTTGAGCTGAAAAGTGACTGCCCTTACCTGAATCGAAGTCTTGCTTGTAGTAAGACAGAGAGCTAGGGATT
>CATKUP010001019.1:0-15000 GCA_949786385.1 Onychomys leucogaster
TTTCACATCAGAAGTGGAGTTAAATCCCAGGCTCTGAGTCTTCCTACAAGCAAGACTTCGTTTCAGGTAAGGGCAGTCACTTTTCTGCTCAAACGAACTACATCGTTAACTGAGCTCACACGTTTCTCATCTTAACTGACAAGCATTGGATGTTAGAGGACCAGTGCTTTGTATCAGTTTCAGAAGAAGAGTTGGACTACATATGGTCCGTATGTGTAGGAAACACCGTTCTTTTGTTCTCAGCACACTCACGTTTCCTGCTGTCTTAGAGACTCTAGAGAGCAAGAGCGTGCTTCTTTCTAAAGCAGAGTGTGATCCATTGATGAGAACTATGCTGTGTGTTTGCCTTCAGAAATGGAGTTAAATCCCAGGCTCTGAGTCTTCCTACAAGCAAGACTTCGTTTCATGTAAGGGCAGTCACTTTTCTGCTCAAAAGAACTACATCGTTCACTGAGCTCACACGTTTCTCATCTTAACTGACAAGCATTGGAAGTTAGAGGGTCAGTGCTTTGTATCAGTTTCAGAAGCAGATTTGGACTAGATATGGTCCATATGTGTAGGAAACACCGTTGCTTTGTTCTGGGCACACTCAGATTTCCTGCTGTCTTAGAGAGTCTAGAAAGCAAGAGTGTGCTTCTCGCCCTAAAGCAGAGTGTGATCCATGGATGAAAACTATGCTGTGTGTTTCCCTTCAGAAAAGTAGTTAAATACCAGGCTCTATGTCTTCCTAAAAGCAAGACTTCGTTTCAGGTAAGGGCAGTCACTTTTCAGCTCAAAAGAACTACATCTTTCACGGAACTCACACGTTTCTCATCTTAACTGACAAGCATTGGATGTTATAGGACCAGTAATTTGTATCAGTTTCAGAAGAAGAGTTGGACTAGATATGGTCCGTATGTGTAGGAAACACCGTTCTTTTGTTCTCAACACACTCACGTTTCCTGCTGTCTTAGAGACTCTAGAAAGCAAGAGCGTGCTTCTCGCTCTAAAGCAGAGTGTGATCCATGGATGAGAAGTATGCTATGTGTTTGCCTTCAGAAATGGAGTTAAATCCCAGGCTCTGAGTCTTCCTACAAGCAAGACTTCGTTTCAGGTAAGGGCAGTCACTTTTCTGCTCAAACGAACTACATCGTTAACTGAGCTCACACGTTTCTCATCTTAACTGACAAGCATTGGAAGTTAGAGGGTAAGTGCTTTTTATCAGTTTCAGAAGCAGATTTGGACTAGATATGGTCCATATGTGTACAAAACACCGTTCTTTTGTTCTGGGCACACTCAGATTTCCTGCTGTCTTAGAGACTCTAGAAAGCAAGAGTGTGCTTCTCGCTCTAAAGCAGAGTGTGATCCATGGATGAGAACACTGTTGTGTGTTTCCCTTCAGAAATGGAGTTAATTCCCAGGCTCTGAGTCTTCCCACAAGCAAGACTTAGTTTCAGGTAAGGGCAATCACTTTTCTGCTCAAACGAACTACATCGTTCATGAAGCTCACACGTTTCTCATCTTAACTGACAAGCATTGGATGTTAGAGGAACAGTGCTTTGTATCAGTTTCAGAAGAAGAGTTGGACTAGATATGGTCCGTATGTGTAGGAAACAACGTTCTTTTGTTCTCAGCACACTCACGTTTCCTCCTGTCTTAGAGACTCTAGAAAGCAAGAGCGTGCTTCTCGCTCTAAAGCAGAGTGTGATCCATGGATGAGAACTATGCTATGTGTTTGCCTTCAGAAATGGAGTTAAATCCCAGGCTCTGAGTCTTCCTACAAGCAAGACTTCGTTTCAGGTAAGGGCAGTCACTTTTCTGCTCAAACGAACTACATCATTAACTGAGCTCACACGTTTCTAATCTTAACTGACAAGCATTGGAAGTTAGAGGGTAAGTGCTTTTTATCAGTTTCAGAAGCAGATTTGGACTAGATATGGTCCATATGTGTACGAAACACCGTTCTTTTGTTCTGGGCACACTCAGATTTCCTGCTGTCTTATAGACTCTAGAAAGCAAGAGTGTGCTTCTCGCTCTAAAGCAGAGTGTGATCCATGGATGAAAACTATGCTGTGTGTTTCCCTTCAGAAAAGTAGTTAAATCCCAGGCTCTACGTCTTCCTACAAGCAAGACTTCGTTTCAGGTAAGGGCAGTCACTTTTCAGCTCAAACGAACTACATCTTTCACGGAATTCACACGTTTCTCATCTTAACTGACAATCATTGGATGTTAGAAGACCAGTGCTTTGTATCACTTTCAAAAGACGAGTTGGACTAGATATGGTCCATATGTGTAGGAAACACCGTTCTTTTGTTCTCAGCACACTCAAGTTTCCTGATGTCTTAGAGACTCTAGAAAGCAAGAGCGTGCTTCTCGCTCTAAAGCAGAGTGTGATCCATGGATGAGAACTATGCTATGTGTTTGCCTTCAGAAATGGAGTTAAATCCCAGGCTCTGAGTCTTCCTACAAGCAAGACTTCGTTTCAGGTAAGGGCAGTCAGTTTTGTGCTCAAAGGAACTACATCGTTCACCAAGCTCACACGTTTCTCATCTTAACTGACAAGAATTGGATGTTAGAGGGTTAGTGCTTTGTATCAGTTTCAGAAGCAGATTTGGACTACATATGGTCCATATGTGTAGGAAACACCGATCTTTTGTTCTGGGCACACTCACGTTTCCCGCTGTCTTAGAGACTCTAGAAAGCAAGAGTGTGCTTCTCGCTCTAAAACAGAGTGTGATCCATGGATGAGACTATGCTGTGTGTTTCACTTCAAATGGAGTTAAATCCCATGCTCTATGTCTCCCTACAAGCAAGACTTCGTTGCAGGTAAGGGCAGACACTTTTCTGCTCAAAGGAACTACATCGTTCACAAAGGTCACACGTTTCTCATCTTAACTGACAAGCATTGGATGTTAGAGGACCAGTGCTTTGTATCTGTTTCAGAAGCAGAGTTGGACTAGATATGGTCCCAATGTGTAGGAAACACCGTTCTTTTGTTCTCAGCACACTCACGTTTCCTGCTCTCTTAGAGACTCTAGAAAGCAAGAGCGTGCTTCTTTCTAAAGCAGAGTGTGATCCATTGATGAGAACTATGCTGTGTGGTGGCCTTCAGAAATGGAGTTAAATCCCAGGCTCTGAGTCTTCCTACAAGCAAGACTTCGTTTCAGGTAAGGGCAGTCACTTTTATGCTCAAACGAACTACATCTTTCACTGAGCTCACACGTTTCTCATCTTAACTGACAAGCATTGGAAGTTAGAGGGTCAGTGCTTTGTATCAGTTTCAGAAGCAGATTTGGACTAGATATGGTCCATATGTGTAGGAAACACCGTTCTTTTGTTCTGGGAACACTCAGATTTCCTGCTGTCTTAGAGAGTCTAGAAAGCAAGAGTGTGCTTCTCGCCCTAAAGCAGAGTGTGATCCATGGATGAAAACTATGCTGTGTGTTTCCCTTCAGAAAAGTAGTTAAATCCCAGGCTCTATGTCTTCCTACAAGCAAGACTTCGTTTCAGGTAAGGGCAGTCACTTTTCAGCTCAATAGAACTACATCTTTCACGGAACTCACACGTTTCTCATCTTAACTGATAAGCATTGGATGTTAGAGGACCAGTGCTTTGTATCAGTTTCAGAAGAAGAGTTGGACTAGATATGGTCCGTATGTGTATGAAACACCGTTCTTTTGTTCTCAGCACACTCACGTTTCCTGCTGTCGTAGAGACTCTAGAAAGCAAGAGCGTGCTTCTCCCTCTAAAGCAGAGTGTGATCCATGGATGAGAACTATGCTATGTGTTTGCCTTCAGAAATGGAGTTAAATCCCAGGCTCTGAGTCTTCCTACAAGCAAGACTTCGTTTCAGGTAAGGGCAGTCACTTTTCTGCTCAAACGAACTACATCATTAACTGAGCTCATATGTTTCTCATCTTAACTGACAAGCATTGGAAGTTAGAGGGTAAGTGCTTTTTATCAGTTTCAGAAGAAGATTTGGACTAGATATGGTCCATATGTGTACGAAACACCGTTCTTTTGTTCTGGGCACACTCAGATTTCCTGCTGTCTTAGAGACTCTAGAAAGCAAGAGTGTGCTTCTTGCTCTAAAGCAGAGTGTGATCCATGGATGAGAACACTGCTGTGTGTTTCCCTTCAGAAGTGGAGTTAAATCCCAGGCTCTGAGTCTTCCTACAAGCAAGACTTCTTTTCAGGTAAGGGCAGTCACTTTAATGCTCAAACGAACTACATCGTTCATGAAGCTCACACTTTTCTCATCTTAACTGACAAGCATTGGAAGTTAGAGGGTCAGTGCTTTGTATCAGTTTCAAAAGAAGAGTTGGACTAGATATTGTCCGTATGTGTAGGAAACACCGTTCTTTTGTTCTCAGCACACTCACGTTTCCTGCTCTCTTAGAGACTCTAGAAAGCAAGAGCGTGCTTCTTTCTAAAGCAGAGTGTGATCCATTGATGAGAACTATGCTGTGTGGTGGCCTTCAGAAATGGAGTTAAATCCCAGGCTCTGAGTCTTCCTACAAGCAAGACTTCGTTTCAGGTAAGGGCAGTCACTTTTCTGCTCAAACGAACTACATCATTAACTGAGCTCACACGTTTCTAATCTTAACTGACAAGCATTGGAAGTTAGAGGGTAAGTGCTTTTTATCAGTTTCAGAAGCAGATTTGGACTAGATATGGTCCATATGTGTACGAAACACCGTTCTTTTGTTCTGGGCACACTCAGATTTCCTGCTGTCTTAGAGACTCTAGAAAGCAAGAGTGTGCTTCTCGCTCTAAAGCAGAGTGTGATCCATGGATGAGAACACTGCTGTGTGTTTCCCTTCAGAAGTGGAGTTAAATCCCAGGCTCTGATTCTTCCTACAAGCAAGACTTCGTTTCAGGTAAGGGCAGTCACTTTAATGCTCAAACGAACTACATCGTTCATGAAGCTCACACTTTTCTCATCTTAACTGACAAGCATTGGAAGTTAGAGGGTCAGTGCTTTGTATCAGTTTCAAAAGAAGAGTTGGACTAGATATGGTCCGTATGTGTAGGAAACACCGTTCTTTTGTTCGCAGCACACTCACGTTTCCTGCTGTCTTAGAGACTCTAGAAAGCAAGAGCGTGCTTCTCGCTCTAAAGCAGAGTGTGATCCATGGATGAGAACTATGCTATGTGTTTGCCTTCAGAAATGGAGTTAAATCCCAGGCTCTGAGTCTTCCTACAAGCAAGACTTCGTTTCAGGTAAGGGCAGTCAGTTTTGTGCTCAAACTAAGTACATCGTTCACGAAGCTCACACGTTTCTCATCTTAACTGACAAGAATTGGATGTTAGAGGGTTAGTGCTTTGTATCAGGTTCAGAAGCAGATTTGGACTACATTTGGTCCATATGTGTAGGAAACACCGGTCTTTTGTTCTGGGCACACTCACGTTTCCTGCTGTCTAGAGACTCTAGAAAGCAAGAGCGTGCTTCTCGCTTTAAAACAGAGTGTGATCCATGGATGAGACTATGCTGTGTGTTTCACTTCAAATGGAGTTAAATCCAATGCTCTATGTCTCCCTACAAGCAAGACTTCGTTTCAGGTAAGGGCAGACACTTTTCTGCTCAAAGGAACTACATCGTTCACGAAGGTCACACGTTTCTCATCTTAACTGACAAGCATTGGATGTTAGAGGACCAGTGCTTTGTATCTGTTTCAGAAGCAGAGTTGGACTAGATATGGTCCCTATGTGTAGGAAACACCGTTCTTTTGTTCTCAGCACACTCACGTTTCCTGCTGTCTTAGAGACTTTAGAAAGCAAGAGCGTGCTTTTCGCTCCAAACAGAGTGTGATCCATGGATGACAGTATGCTGTGTGTTTCACTTCAGAAATGGAGTTAAATCCCAGACTCTGAGTCTTCCTACAAGCAAGACTTCGTTTCAGGTAAGGGCAGTCACTTTTCAGCTCAAAAGAAATACATCTTTCACGGAACTCACACGTTTCTCATCTTAACTGACAAGCATTGGATGTTAGAGGACCAGTGCTTTGTATCAGTTTCAGAAGAAGAGTTGGACTAGATATGGTCCGTATATGTAGGAAACAACGTTCTTTTGTTCTCAGCACACTCACGTTTCCTGCTGTCTTAGAGACTCTAGAAAGCAAGAGCGTGCTTTTCGCTCAAAACAGAGTGTGATCCATGGATGACAGTATGCTGTGTGTTTCACTTCAGAAATGGAGTTAAATCCCAGACTCTGAGTCTTCCTACAAGCAAGACTTCGTTTCAGGTAAGGGCAGTCACTTTTCAGCTCAAACGAACTACATCTTTCACGGAACTCACACGTTTCTCATCTTAACTGACAATCATTGGATGTTAGAGGACCAGTGCTTTGTATCACTTTCAAAAGACGAGTTGGACTAGATATGGTCCGTATGTGTAGGAAACACCGTTCTTTTGTTCTGGGCACACTCAGATTTCCTGCTGTCTTAGAGACTCTAGAAAGCAAGAGTGTGCTTCTCGCTCTAAAGCAGAGTGTGATCCATGGTTGAAAACTATGCTGTGTGTTTCCCTTCAGAAAAGTAGTTAAATCCCAGGCTCTATGTCTTCCTACAAGCAAGACTTCGTTTCAGGTAAGGGCAGTCACTTTTCAGCTCAAACGAACTACATCTTTCACGGAACTCACACGTTTCTCATCTTAACTGACAAGCATTGGATGTTAGAGGACCAGTGCTTTGTATCACTTTCAAAAGACGAGTTGGACTAGATATGGTCCGTATGTGTAGGAAACACCGTTCTTTTGTTCTCAGCACACTCACGTTTCCTGCTGTCGTAGAGACTCTAGAAAGCAAGAGCGTGCTTCTCGCTCTAAAGCAGAGTGTGATCCATGGCTGAGAACTATGCTATGTGTTTGCCTTCAGAAATGGAGTTAAATCCCAGACTCTGAGTCTTCCTACAAGCAAGACTTCGTTTCAGGTAAGGGCAGTCACTTTTCAGCTCAAAAGAAATACATCTTTCACGGAACTCACACGTTTCTCATCTTAACTGACAAGCATTGGATGTTAGAGGACCAGTGCTTTGTATCAGTTTCAGAAGAAGAGTTGGACTAGATATGGTCCGTATATGTAGGAAACAACGTTCTTTTGTTCTCATCACACTCACGTTTCCTGCTGTCTTAGAGACTCTAGAAAGCAAGAGCGTGCTTTTCGCTCAAAACAGAGTGTGATCCATGGATGACAGTATGCTGTGTGTTTCACTTCAGAAATGGAGTTAAATCCCAGACTCTGAGTCTTCCTACAAGCAAGACTTCGTTTCAGGTAAGGGCAGTCACTTTTCAGCTCAAACGAACTACATCTTTCACGGAACTCACACGTTTCTCATCTTAACTGACAATCATTGGATGTTAGAGGACCAGTGCTTTGTATCACTTTCAAAAGACGAGTTGGACTAGATATGGTCCGTATGTGTAGGAAACACCGTTCTTTTGTTCTGGGCACACTCAGATTTCCTGCTGTCTTAGAGACTCTAGAAAGCAAGAGTGTGCTTCTCGCTCTAAAGCAGAGTGTGATCCATGGTTGAAAACTATGCTGTGTGTTTCCCTTCAGAAAAGTAGTTAAATCCCAGGCTCTATGTCTTCCTACAAGCAAGACTTCGTTTCAGGTAAGGGCAGTCACTTTTCAGCTCAAAAGAAATACATCTTTCACGGAACTCACACGTTTCTCATCTTAACTGACAAGCATTGGATGTTAGAGGACCAGTGCTTTGTATCACTTTCAAAAGACGAGTTGGACTAGATATGATCCGTATGTGTAGGAAACACCGTTCTTTTGTTCTCAGCACACTCACGTTTCCTGCTGTCGTAGAGACTCTAGAAAGCAAGATCGTGCTTCTTGCTCTAAAGCAGAGTGTGATCCATGGATGAGAACTATGCTATGTGTTTGCCTTCAGAAATGGAGTTAAATCCCAGGCTCTGAGTCTTCCTACAAGCAAGACTTCGTTTCAGGTAAGGGCAGTCACTTTTCTGCTCAAACGAACTACATCATTAACTGAGCTCACACGTTTCTCATCTTAACTGACAAGCATTGGAAGTTAGAGGGTAAGTGCTTTTTATCAGTTTCAGAAGCAGATTTGGACTAGATATGGTCCATATGTGTACGAAACACCGTTCTTTTGTTCTGGGCACACTCAGATTTCCTGCTGTCTTAGAGACTCTAGAAAGCAAGAGTGTGCTTCTCGCTCTAAAGCAGAGTTTGATCCATGGATGAGAACACTGCTGTGTGTTTCCCTTCAGAAGTGGAGTTAAATCCCAGGCTCTGAGTCTTCCTACAAGCAAGACTTTGTTTCAGGTAAGGGCAGTCAGTTTTGTGCTCAAACGAACTACATCGTTCACCAAGCTCACACTTTTCTCATCTTAACTGACAAGCATTGGAAGTTAGAGGGTCAGTGCTTTGTATCAGTTTCAAAAGAAGAGTTGGACTAGATATGGTCCGTATGTGTAGGAAACACCGTTCTTTTGTTCTCAGCACACTCACGTTTCCTGCTGTCTTAGAGACTCTAGAAAGCAAGAGCGTGCTTTTCGCTCAAACAGAGTGTGATCCATGGATGACAGTATGCTGTGTGTTTCACTTCAGAAATGGAGTTAAATCCCAGACTCTGAGTCTTCCTACAAGCAAGACTTCGTTTCAGGTAAGGGCAGTCACTTTTCAGCTCAAAAGAAATACATCTTTCACGGAACTCACACGTTTCTCATCTTAACTGACAAGCATTGGATGTTAGAGGACCAGTGCTTTGTATCAGTTTCAGAAGAAGAGTTGGACTAGATATGGTCCGTATGTGTAGGAAAAAACTTTCTTTTGTTCTCAGCACACTCACGTTTCCTGCTGTCTTAGAGACTCTAGAAAGCAAGAGCGTGCTTTTCGCTCAAAACAGAGTGTGATCCATGGATGACAGTATGCTGTGTGTTTCACTTCAGAAATGGAGTTAAATCCCAGACTCTGAGTCTTCCTACAAGCAAGACTTCGTTTCAGATAAGGGCAGTCACTTTTCAGCTCAAACGAACTACATCTTTCACGGAACTCACACGTTTCTCATCTTAACTGACAATCATTGGATGTTAGAGGACCAGTGCTTTGTATCACTTTCAAAAGACGAGTTGGACTAGATATGGTCCGTATGTGTAGGAAACACCGTTCTTTTGTTCTGGGCACACTCAGATTTCCTGCTGTCTTAGAGACTCTAGAAAGCAAGAGTGTGCTTCTCGCTCTAAAGCAGAGTGTGATCCATGGATGAAAACTATGCTGTGTTTCCCTTCAGAAAAGTAGTTAAATCCCAGGCTCTATGTCTTCCTACAAGCAATACTTCGTTTCAGGTTAGGGCAGTCACTTTTCAGCTCAAACGAACTACATCTTTCACGGAACTCACACGTTTCTCATCTTAACTGACAATCATTGGATGTTAGAGGACCAGTGCTTTGTATCACTTTCAAAAGACGAGTTGGACTAGATATGGTCCGTATGTGTAGGAAACACCGTTCTTTTGTTCTCAGCACACTCACGTTTCCTGCTGTCTTAGAGACTCTAGAAAGCAAGAGCGTGCTTCTCGCTCTAAAGCAGAGTGTGATCCATGGATGATAACTATGCTATGTGTTTGCCTTCAGAAATGGAGTTAAATCCCAGGCTCTGAGTCTTCCTACAAGCAAGACTTCGTTTCAGGTAAGGGCAGTCAGTTTTGTGCTCAAACGAACTACATCGTTCACCAAGCTCACACGTTTCTCATCTTAACTGACAAGAATTGGATGTTAGAGGGTTAGTGCTTTGTATCAGTTTCAGAAGCAGATTTGGACTAGATATGGTCCCTATGTGTAGGAAACACCGACCTTTTGTTCTGGGCACACTCACGTTTCCTGCTGTCTTAGAGACTCTAGAAAGCAAGAGTGTGCTTCTCGCTCTAAAACAGAGTGTGATCCTTGGATGAGACTATGCTGTGTGTTTCACTTCAAATGGAGTTAAATCCCATGCTCTATGTCTCCCTACAAGCAAGACTTCGTTTCAGGTAAGGGCAGACACTTTTCTGCTCAAAGGAACTACATCGTTCACAAAGGTCACACGTTTCTCATCTTAACTGACAAGCATTGGATGTTAGAGGACCAGTGCTTTGTATCTGTTTCAGAAGCAGAGTTGGACTAGATATGGTCCCAATGTGTAGGAAACACCGTTCTTTTGTTCTCAGCACACTCACTGTTCCTGCTGTATTAGAGAATTTAGAAAGCAAGAGCGTGCTTCTCGCTCTAGCAAAGTGTGATCCATGGATGAGAACACTGCTGTGTGTTTCACATCAGAAATGGATTTAAATCCCAGGCTCTGAGTCTTCCCACAAGCAAGACTTCATTTCAGGTAAGGGCAGTCACTTTTCTGCTCAAACGAACTACATCGTTAACTGAGCTCACACGTTTCTCATCTTAACTGACAAGCATTGGAAGTTAGAGGGTCAGTGCTTTGTATCAGTTTCAGAAGGAGATTTGGACTAGATATGGTCCATATGTGTAGGAAACACCGTTCTTTTGTTCTGGGCACACTCAGATTTCCTGCTGTCTTAGAGACTCTAGAAAGCAAGAGTGTGCTTCTCGCTCTAAAGCAGAGTGTGATCCATAGATGAAAACTATGCTGTGTGTTTCCCTTCAGAAAAGTAGTTAAATCCCAGGCTCTATGTCTTCCAACAAGCAAGACTTCGTTTCAGGTAAGGGCAGTCACTTTTCAGCTCAAACGAACTACATCTTTCACGGAGCTCACACGTTTCTCATCTTAACAGACAAGCAATGGATGTTAGAGGACCCGTGCTTTGTATCAGTTTCAGAAGCAGATTTCGACTAGATATGGTCCGTATATGTAGGAAACACCCTTCTTTTGTTCTCAGCAAACTCATGTTTCCTGCTGTCTTAGAGACTCTAGAAAGCAGGAGCATGCTTCTTGTTCTAACGCAGAGTGTGATCAATGGATGAGAACACTGCTGTGTGTTTCACTTCAGAAATGGAGTTAAATCCCAGGCTCTGAGTCTTCCTACAAGCAAGACTTCGTTTCAGGTAAGGGCAGTCACTTTTCTGCTCAAACGAACTACATCGTTCACGAAGCTCACACGTTTCTCATCTTAACTGACAAGCATTGGATGTTAGAGGACCTGTGCTTTGTTTCAGTTTCAGAAGAAGAGATGGACTAGATATAGTCCGTATGTGTAGGAAACACCGTTCTTTTGTTCTCAGCACACTCACGTTTCCTGCTGTCTTAGAGACTCTAGAAAGCAAGAGCGTGCTTCTCGCTCTAAAACAGAGTGTGATCCATGGATGAGACTATGCTGTGTGTTTCACTTCAGAAATGGAGTTAAATCCCATGCTCTATGTCTCCCTACAAGCAAGACTTCGTTTCAGGTAAGGGCCGACACTTTTCTGATCAAAGGAACTACATCGTTCACAAAGCTCACACGTTTCTCATCTTAACTGACAAGCATTGGATGTTAGAGGACCAGTGCTTTGTATCTGTTTCAGAAGCAGAGTTGGACTAGATATGGTCCCTATGTGTAGGAAACACCGTTCTTTTGTTCTCAGCACACTCACGTTTCCTGCTGTCTTAGAGACTTTAGAAAGCAAGAGCGTGCTTCTCGCTCTAAAGCAGAGTGTGATCCATGGATGAAAACTATGCTGTGTGTTTCCCTTCAGAAAAGTAGTTAAATCCCAGGCTCTATGTCTTCCTACAAGCAAGACTTCGTTTCAGGTAAGGGCAGTCACTTTTCAGCTCAAACGAACTACATCTTTCACGGAACTCACACGTTTCTCATCTTAACTGACAATCATTGGATGTTAGAGGACCAGTGCTTTGTATCACTTTCAAAAGACGAGTTGGACTAGATATGGTCCGTATGTGTAGGAAACACCGTTCTTTTGTTCTCAGCACACTCACGTTTCCTGCTGTCATAGAGACTCTAGAAAGCAAGAGCGTGCTTCTCGCTCTAAAGCAGAGTGTGATCCATGGGTGAGAACTATGCTATGTGTTTGCCTTCAGAAATGGAGTTAAATCCCAGGCTCTGAGTCTTCCTACAAGCAAGACTTCGTTTCAGGTAAGGGCAGTCACTTTTCTGCTCAAACGAACTACATCATTAACTGAGCTCACACGTTTCTCATCTTAACTGACAAGCATTGGAAGTTAGAGGGTAAGTGCTTTTTATCAGTTTCAGAAGCAGATTTGGACTAGATATGGTCCATATGTGTACGAAACACCGTTCTTTTGTTCTGGGCACACTCAGATTTCCTGCTGTCTTAGAGACTCTAGAAAGCAAGAGTGTGCTTCTCGCTCTAAAGCAGAGTGTGATCCATGGATGAGAACACTGCTGTGTGTTTTCCTTCAGAAGTGGAGTTAAATCCCAGGCTCTGAGTCTTCCTACAAGCAAGACTTCGTTTCAGGTAAGGGCAGTCACTTTAATGCTCAAACGAACTACATCGTTCATGAAGCTCACACTTTTCTCATGTTAACTGACAAGCATTGGAAGTTAGAGGGTCAGTGCTTTGTATCAGTTTCAAAAGAAGAGTTGGACTAGATATGGTCCGTATGTGTAGGAAACACCGTTCTTTTGTTCTCAGCACACTCACGTTTCCTGCTGTCTTAGAGACTCTAGAAAGCAAGAGCGTGCTTCTCGCTCTAAAGCAGAGTGTGATCCATGGATGAGAACTATGCTATGTGTTTGCCTTCAGAAATGGAGTTAAATCCCAGGCTCTGAGTCTTCCTACAAGCAAGACTTCGTTTCAGGTAAGGGCAGTCAGTTTTGTGCTCAAACGAACTACATCGTTCACGAAGCTCACACGTTTCTCATCTTAACTGACAAGAATTGGATGTTAGAGGGTTAGTGCTTTGTATCAGGTTCAGAAGCAGATTTGGACTACATTTGGTCCATATGTGTAGGAAACACCGATCTTTTGTTCTGGGCACACTCACGTTTCCTGCTGTCTTAGAGACTCTAGAAAGCAAGAGCGTGCTTCTCGCTCTAAAGCAGAGTGTGATCCATGGATGAGAACACTGCTGTGTGTTTCACATCAGAAGTGGAGTTAAATCCCAGGCTCTGAGTCTTCCTACAAGCAAGACTTCGTTTCAGGTAAGCTCAGTCACTTTTCTGCTCAAACGAACTACATCGTTAACTGAGCTCACACGTTTCTCATCTTAACTGACAAGCATTGGAAGTTAGAGGGTCAGTGCTTTGTATCAGTTTCAGAAGCAGATTTGGACTAGATATGGTCCGTATGTGTAGGAAACACCGTTGCTTTGTTCTGGGCACACTCAGATTTCCTGCTGTCTTAGAGAGTCTAGAAAGCAAGAGTGTGCTTCTCGCCCTAAAGCAGAGTGTGATCCATGGATGAAAACTATGCTGTGTGTTTCCCTTCAGAAAAGTAGTTAAATACCAGGCTCTATGTCTTCCTAAAAGCAAGACTTCGTTTCAGGTAAGGGCAGTCACTTTTCAGCTCAAAAGAACTACATCTTTCACGGAACTCACACGTTTCTCATCTTAACTGACAAGCATTGGATGTTAGAGGACCAGTAATTTGTATCAGTTTCAGAAGAAGAGTTGGACTAGATATGGTCCGTATGTGTAGGAAACACCGTTCTTTTGTTCTCAACACACTCACGTTTCCTGCTGTCTTAGAGACTCTAGAAAGCTAGAGCGTGCTTCTCGCTCTAAAGCAGAGTGTGATCCATGGATGAGAAGTATGCTATGTGTTTGCCTTCAGAAATGGAGTTAAATCCCAGGCTCTGAGTCTTCCTACAAGCAAGACTTCGTTTCAGGTAAGGGCAGTCACTTTTCTGCTCAAACGAACTACATCGTTAACTGAGCTCACACGTTTCTCATCTTAACTGACAAGCATTGGAAGTTAGAGGGTAAGTGCTTTTTATCAGTTTCAGAAGCAGATTTGGACTAGATATGGTCCATATGTGTACAAAACACCGTTCTTTTGTTCTGGGCACACTCAGATTTCCTGCTGTCTTAGAGACTCTAGAAAGCAAGAGTGTGCTTCTCGCTCTAAAGCAGAGTGTGATCCATGGATGAGAACACTGTTGTGTGTTTCCCTTCAGAAATGGAGTTAATTCCCAGGCTCTGAGTCTTCCCACAAGCAAGACTTAGTTTCAGGTAAGGGCAATCACTTTTCTGCTCAAACGAACTACATCGTTCATGAAGCTCACACGTTTCTCATCTTAACTGACAAGCATTGGATGTTAGAGGAACAGTGCTTTGTATCAGTTTCAGAAGAAGAGTTGGACTAGATATGGTCCGTATGTGTAGGAAACAACGTTCTTTTGTTCTCAGCACACTCACGTTTCCTCCTGTCTTAGAGACTCTAGAAAGCAAGAGCGTGCTTCTCGCTCTAAAGCAGAGTGTGATCCATGGATGAGAACTATGCTATGTGTTTGCCTTCAGAAATGGAGTTAAATCCCAGGCTCTGAGTCTTCCTACAAGCAAGACTTCGTTTCAGGTAAGGGCAGTCACTTTTCTGCTCAAACGAACTACATCATTAACTGAGCTCACACGTTTCTAATCTTAACTGACAAGCATTGGAAGTTAGAGGGTAAGTGCTTTTTATCAGTTTCAGAAGCAGATTTGGACTAGATATGGTCCATATGTGTACGAAACACCGTTCTTTTGTTCTGGGCACACTCAGATTTCCTGCTGTCTTATAGACTCTAGAAAGCAAGAGTGTGCTTCTCGCTCTAAAGCAGAGTGTGATCCATGGATGAAAACTATGCTGTGTGTTTCCCTTCAGAAAAGTAGTTAAATCCCAGGCTCTACGTCTTCCTACAAGCAAGACTTCGTTTCAGGTAAGGGCAGTCACTTTTCAGCTCAAACGAACTACATCTTTCACGGAATTCACACGTTTCTCATCTTAACTGACAATCATTGGATGTTAGAAGACCAGTGCTTTGTATCACTTTCAAAAGACGAGTTGGACTAGATATGGTCCATATGTGTAGGAAACACCGTTCTTTTGTTCTCAGCACACTCAAGTTTCCTGATGTCTTAGAGACTCTAGAAAGC
>CATKUP010001020.1:0-15000 GCA_949786385.1 Onychomys leucogaster
TGCAGGAAGACACACTTCTGGCATTTCACTCCGTTTCGGAATGGAAACACACGGCACAGTTGTCATCCATGAAACACATTCTGCATTAGAGCAAGAAGCACGCTCTTGCTTTCTAGAGTCTCTAATACAGAGGGAAACGTGAGTGTGCTCAGAACAAAAGAACTGTGTTTCCTACACACGGACCATATCTAGTTCAACTCTGTTTCTGAAACTGACACAAACCACAGGTCCTCTAAAATTCAATGCTTTTCAGTTAAGAGGGCGAAACGTGTGAGCTTTGTGAACAATGTAGCTTCGTTTGAGCTGAAAAGTGACTGCGTTTACCTGAAACGAAGTCTTGCTTGTAGGAAGACACACGCATGGCATTTAACTCCGTTTCTGAAGGGAAACTCACTGCAAAGTTCTCATCCATGAAACACACTCTGCTTTAGAGCAAGAAGCATGCTCTTGCTTTCTAGGCTCTCTAATACAGAGGGAAACGTAAGTGTGCTCAGAACAAAAGAACTGTGTTTCCTACACACAGAGACCACATCCTGTTCAACTCTGTTTCTGAAACTGATACAAACCACAGGTCCTCTAACATCCAATGCTTTTCAGTTAAGAGGGAGAAACGTGTGAGCTCTGTGAACAATGTAGCTTCTTTTGAGGTGAAAAGTGATTGCGTTACCTGAAACGAAGTCTTGCTTGTAGGAAGACATGCGCCTGGCATTTAACTCTGTTTCTGAATGGAAACACACGGCACAGTTCTCATCCATGAAACACACTCTGCTTTATAGCAAGAAGCACGCTCTTGCTTTCTAGAGTCTCTAATACAGAGGGAAACGTGAGTGTGCTCAGAACAAAAGAACTGTGTTTCCTACACACACAGACCATATCTAGTTCAACTCTGTTTCTGAAACTGATACAAACCACAGGTCCTCTAACATCCAATGCTTTTCAGTTAAGAGCGAGAAACGTGTGAGCTTCGTGAACAATGTAGCTTCGTTTCAGCTGAAAAGTTCCTGCGTTTACCTGAAACGAAGTCTTCCTTGAAGAAAGTCACATAGCCTGACATTTAACTCGGTTTCTGAAGGGAAACACATGCACAGTTCTCATCCATGAAACACACTCTGCTTTAGAGCAAGAAGCACGCTCTTGCTTTCTAGAGTCTCTAATACAGAGGGAAACGTGAGTGTGCTCTGAACAAAAGAACTGTGTTTCCTACACACACGGACCATATCTAGTTCAACTCTGTTTCTGAAACTGATACAAACCACAGGTCGTCTGACATCCAATGTTTTTAAGTTAAGAGCGAGAAACGTGTGAGCTTCGTGAACAATGTAGCTTCGTTTGAGCTGAAAAGTGACTGCATTTACCTGAAATGAAGTCGTGCTTGCAGGAAGACACACTTCTGGCATTTCACTCCGTTTCGGAATGGAAACACACGGCACAGTTCTCATCCATGAAACACATTCTGCATTAGAGCAAGAAGCACGCTCTTGCTTTCTAGAGTCTCTAATACAGAGAGAAACGTGAGTGTGCTCAGAACAAAAGAACTGTGTTTCCTACACACGGACCATATCTAGTTCAACTCTGTTTCTGAAACTGACACAAACCACAGGTCCTCTAAAATTCAATGCTTTTCAGTTAAGAGGGCGAAACGTGTGAGCTTTGTGAACAATGTAGCTTCGTTTGAGCTGAAAAGTGACTGCGTTTACCTGAAACGAAGTCTTGCTTGTAGGAAGACACACGCATGGCATTTAACTCCGTTTCTGAAGGGAAACTCACTGCAAAGTTCTCATCCATGAAACACACTCTGCTTTAGAGCAAGAAGCATGCTCTTGCTTTCTAGGCTCTCTAATACAGAGGGAAACGTAAGTGTGCTCAGAACAAAAGAACTGTGTTTCCTACACACACGGACCACATCCTGTTCAACTCTGTTTCTGAAACTGATACAAACCACAGGTCTTCTAGCATCCAATGCTTTTCAGTTAAGAGGGAGAAACGTGTGAGCTTTGTGTACAATGTAGCTTCGTTTGAGCTGAAAAGTGACTATGTTTACCTGAAACAAAGTCTTGCTTGTAGGAAGACATGCGCCTGGCATTTAACTCTGTTTCTGAAGGGAAACACACGGCACAGTTCTCATCCATTGAACACATTCTGCTTTAGAGCAAGAAGCACGCTCTTGCTTTCTAGAGTCTCTAATACAGAGGGAAACGTGAGTGTGCGCAGAACAAAAGAACTGTGTTTCCTACACACACGGACCATATCTAGTTCAACTCTGTTTCTGAAACTGATACAAACCACAGGTCGTCTAACTTCCAATGCTTTTCAGTTAAGAGCGAGAAACGGGTGAGCTTCGTGAACAATGTAGCTTCGTTTGACGTGAAAAGTCACTGTGTTTACCTGAAACGAAGTTTTGCTTGTAGGAAGACACACTTCTAGCATTTAACTCCGTTTCTGAAGGGAAACACACGGCACAGTCCTCATCCATGAAACACATTCTGCTTTAGAGCAAGAAGCACGCTCTTGCTTTCTAGAATCTATAATCCAGAGGGAAACGTGAGTGTGCTCAGAACAAAAGAACTGTGTTTCCTACACACAGACCATATCTAGTTCAACTCTGTTTCTGAAACTGATACAAACCACAGGTCCTCTAACATCCAATGCTTTTCAGTTAAGAGCAAGAAACGTGTGAGCTTCGTGAACAATGTAGCTTTGTTTGAGCTGAAAAGTGACTGCGTTTACCTGAAACGAAGTCTTGCTTGTAGGAAGACACATTTCTGGCATTAACTCCGTTTCTGAAGGGAAACACACGGCACAGTTCTAATCCATGAAACACGTTCTGCTTTAGAGCAAGAAGCACGCTTTTGCTTTCTAGAGTCTCTAATACAGAGGGAAACGTGAGTGTGCTCAGAACAAAAGAACTGAGTTTGCTACACACGGACCATATCTAGTTCACCTCTGTTTCTGAAACTGATACAAAACACAGGTCCTCTAACATACAATTCTTTTCAGTTAAGAGCGAGAAACGTGTGGGCTTTGTGAACAATGTAGCTTCGTTTGAGGAGAAAAGTGACTGCGTTTACCTGAAACGAAGTCTTGTTTGAAGAAAGACACAGAGCCTGTCATTTAACTCCGTTTCTGAAGGGAAACACACGGCACAGTCCTCGTCCATGGTACACATTCTGATTTAGAGCAAGAAGCACGCTCTTGCTTTCTAGATTCTCTAATACAGAGGGAAACGTGAATGTGCTCAGAACAAAAGAACTGTTTTTCCTACACACACAGACCATATCTAGTTCAACTCTGTTTCTGAAACTGATACAAACCACAGGTCCTCTAACATCCAATGCTTTTAAGTTAAGAGCGAGAAACGTGTGAGCTTCGTGAACAATGTAGCTTCGTTTGAGCTGAAAAGTGACTGCATTTACCTGAAATGAAGTCGTGCTTGCAGGAAGACACACTTCTGGCATTTCACTCCGTTTCGGAATGGAAACACACGGCACAGTTCTCATCCATGAAACACATTCTGCATTAGAGCAAGAAGCACGCTCTTGCTTTCTAGAGTCTCTAATACAGAGAGAAACGTGAGTGTGCTCAGAACAAAAGAACTGTGTTTCCTACACACGGACCATATCTAGTTCAACTCTGTTTCTGAAACTGACACAAACCACAGGTCCTCTAAAATTCAATGCTTTTCAGTTAAGAGGGCGAAACGTGTGAGCTTTGTGAACAATGTAGCTTCGTTTGAGCTGAAAAGTGACTGCGTTTACCTGAAACGATGTCTTGCTTGTAGGAAGACACACGCATGGCATTTAACTCCGTTTCTGAAGGGAAACTCACTGCAAAGTTCTCATCCATGAAACACACTCTGCTTTAGAGCAAGAAGCATGCTCTTGCTTTCTAGGCTCTCTATTACAGAGGGAAACGTAAGTGTGCTCAGAACAAAAGAACTGTGTTTCCTACACACAGAGACCACATCCTGTTCAACTCTGTTTCTGAAACTGATACAAACCACAGGTCCTCTAACATCCAATGCTTTTCAGTTAAGAGCGAGAAACGTGTGAGCTTCGTGAACAATGTAGCTTCGTTTGAGCTGAAAAGTGACTACGTTTACCTGAAACGAAGTCTTGCTTGTAGGAAGACACACTTCTGGTATTAACTCCGTTTCTGAAGGGAAACACACGGCACAGTTCTCATCCATGAAACACGTTCTGCATTACAGCAAGAAGCACGCTCTTGCTTTCTAGAGTCTCTAATACAGAGGGAAACGTGAGTGTGCTCAGAACAAAAGAACTGTGTTTCCTACACACAGACCATATCTAGTTCAACTCTGTTTCTGAAACTGATACAAACCACAGGTCCTCTAACATCCAATGCTTTTCAGTTAAGAGCAAGAAACGTGTGAGCTTCGTGAACAATGTAGCTTTGTTTGAGCTGAAAAGTGACTGCGTTTACCTGAAACGAAGTCTTGCTTGTAGGAAGACACACTTCTGGCATTAACTCCGTTTCTGAAGGGAAACACACGGCACAGTTCTAATCCATGAAAAACGTTCTGCTTTAGAGCAAGAAGCACGCTTTTGCTTTCTAGAGTCTCTAATACAGAGGGAAACGTGAGTGTGCTCAGAACAAAAGAACTGAGTTTGCTACACACGGACCATATCTAGTTCACCTCTGTTTCTGAAACTGATACAAAACACAGGTCCTCTAACATACAATTCTTTTCAGTTAAGAGCGAGATACGTGTGGGCTTTGTGAACAATGTAGCTTCGTTTGAGGAGAAAAGTGACTGCGTTTACCTGAAACGAAGTCTTGTTTGAAGAAAGACACAGAGCCTGTCATTTAACTCCGTTTCTGAAGGGAAACACACGGCACAGTCCTCGTCCATGGTACACATTCTGATTTAGAGCAAGAAGCACGCTCTTGCTTTCTAGATTCTCTAATACAGAGGGAAACGTGAATGTGCTCAGAACAAAAGAACTGTTTTTCCTACACACCCAGACCATATCTAGTTCAACTCTGTTTCTGAAACTGATACAAACCACAGGTCCTCTAACATCCAATGCTTTTAAGTTAAGAGCGAGAAACGTGTGAGCTTTGTGAACAATGTAGCTTCGTTTGAGCTGAAAAGTGACTGCGTTTACCTGAAACGAAGTCTTGCTTGTAGGAAGACACACGCATGGCATTTAACTCCGTTTCTGAAGGGAAACTCACTGCAAAGTTCTCATCCATGAAACACACTCTGCTTTAGAGCAAGAAGCATGCTATTGCTTTCTAGGCTCTCTAATACAGAGGGAAACGTAAGTGTGCTCAGAACAAAAGAACTGTGTTTCCTACACACAGAGACCACATCCTGTTCAACTCTGTTTCTGAAACTGATACAAACCACAGGTCCTCTAACATCCAATGCTTTTCAGTTAAGAGGGAGAAACGTGTGAGCTCTGTGAACAATGTAGCTTCTTTTGAGGTGAAAAGTGATTGCGTTACCTGAAACGAAGTCTTGCTTGTAGGAAGACATGCGCCTGGCATTTAACTCTGTTTCTGAATGGAAACACACGGCACAGTTCTCATCCATGAAACACATTCTGCTTTATAGCAAGAAGCACGCTCTTGCTTTCTTGAGTCTCTAATACAGAGGGAAACGTGAGTGTGCTCAGAACAAAAGAACTGTGTTTCCTACACACACAGACCATATCTAGTTCAACTCTGTTTCTGAAACTGATACAAACCACAGGTCCTCTAACATCCAATGCTTTTCAGTTAAGAGCGAGAAACGTGTGAGCTTCGTGAACAATGTAGCTTCGTTTCAGCTGAAAAGTTCCTGCGTTTACCTGAAACGAAGTCTTCCTTGAAGAAAGTCACAGAGCCTGGCATTTAACTCGGTTTCTGAAGGGAAACACACGCACAGTTCTCATCCATGAAACACACTCTGCTTTAGAGCAAGAAGCACGCTCTTGCTTTCTAGAGTCTCTAATACAGAGGGAAACGTGAGTGTGCTCTGAACAAAAGAACTGTGTTTCCTACACACACGGACCATATCTAGTTCAACTCTGTTTCTGAAACTGATACAAAACACAGGTCCTCTAACATACAATTCTTTTCAGTTAAGAGCAAGAAATGTGTGGGCTTTGTGAACAATGTAGCTTCGTTTGAGGTGAAAGATGACTGCGTTTACCTGAAATGAAGTCTTGCTTGAAGAAAGACACAGAGCCTGGCATTTAACTCCGTTTCTGAAGGGAAACACAGGGCACAGTCCTCATCCATTGAACACATTCTGCTTTAGAGCAAGAAGCACGCTCTTGCTTTCTAGAGTCTCTAATACAGAGGGAAACGTGAGTGTGCGCAGAACAAAAGAACTGTGTTTCCTACACACACGGACCATATCTAGTTCAACTCTGTTTCTGAAACTGATACAAACCACAGGTCGTCTAACTTCCAATGCTTTTCAGTTAAGAGCGAGAAACGGGTGAGCTTCGTGAACAATGTAGCTTCGTTTGACGTGAAAAGTCACTGTGTTTACCTGAAACGAAGTTTTGCTTGTAGGAAGACACACTTCTGGCATTTAACTCCGTTTCTGAAGGGAAACACACGGCACAGTCCTCATCCATGAAACACATTCTGCTTTAGAGCAAGAAGCACGCTCTTGCTTTCTAGAATCTATAATCCAGAGGGAAACGTGAGTGTGCTCAGAACAAAAGAACTGTGTTTCCTACACACACAGACCATATCTAGTTCAACTCTGTTTCTGAAACTGATACAAACCACAGGTGCTCTAACATCCAATGCTTTTCAGTTAAGAGCGAGAAACGTGTGAGCTTCGTGAACAATGTAGCTTCGTTTGAGCTGAAAAGTGACTACGTTTACCTGAAACGAAGTCTTGCTTGTAGGAAGACACACTTCTGGTATTAACTCCGTTTCTGAAGGGAAACACACGGCACAGTTCTCATCCATGAAACACGTTCTGCATTACAGCAAGAAGCACGCTCTTGCTTTCTAGAGTCTCTAATACAGAGGGAAACGTGAGTGTGCTCAGAACAAAAGAACTGTGTTTCCTACACACAGACCATATCTAGTTCAACTCTGTTTCTGAAACTGATACAAACCACAGGTCCTCTAACATCCAATGCTTTTCAGTTAAGAGCAAGAAACGTGTGAGCTTCGTGAACAATGTAGCTTTGTTTGAGCTGAAAAGTGACTGCGTTTACCTGAAACGAAGTCTTGCTTGTAGGAAGACACACTTCTGGCATTAACTCCGTTTCTGAAGGGAAACACACGGCACAGTTCTAATCCATGAAACACGTTCTGCTTTAGAGCAAGAAGCACGCTTTTGCTTTCTAGAGTCTCTAATACAGAGGGAAACGTGAGTGTGCTCAGAACAAAAGAACTGAGTTTGCTACACACGGACCATATCTAGTTCAACTCTGTTTCTGAAACTGATACAAAACACAGGTCCTCTAACATACAATTCTTTTCAGTTAAGAGCGAGAAACGTGTGGGCTTTGTGAACAATGTAGCTTCGTTTGAGGAGAAAAGTGACTGCGTTTACCTGAAACGAAGTCTTGTTTGAAGAAAGACACAGAGCCTGTCATTTAACTCCGTTTCTGAAGGGAAACACACGGCACAGTCCTCGTCCATGGTACACATTCTGATTTAGAGCAAGAAGCACGCTCTTGCTTTCTAGATTCTCTAATACAGAGGGAAACGTGAGTGTGCTCAGAACAAAAGAACTGTTTTTCCTACACACACAGACCATATCTAGTTCAACTCTGTTTCTGAAACTGATACAAACCACAGGTCCTCTAACATCCAATGCTTTTAAGTTAAGAGCGAGAAACGTGTGAGCTTCGTGAACAATGTAGATTCGTTTGAGCTGAAAAGTGACTGCATTTACCTGAAATGAAGTCGTGCTTGCAGGAAGACACACTTCTGGCATTTCACTCCGTTTCGGAATGGAAACACACGGCACAGTTGTCATCCATGAAACACATTCTGCATTAGAGGAAGAAGCACGCTCTTGCTTTCTAGAGTCTCTAATACAGAGGGAAACGTGAGTGTGCTCAGAACAAAAGAACTGTGTTTCCTACACACGGACCATATCTAGTTCAACTCTGTTTCTGAAACTGACACAAACCACAGGTCCTCTAAAATTCAATGCTTTTCAGTTAAGAGGGCGAAACGTGTGAGCTTTGTGAACAATGTAGCTTCGTTTGAGCTGAAAAGTGACTGCGTTTACCTGAAACGAAGTCTTGCTTGTAGGAAGACACACGCATGGCATTTAACTCCGTTTCTGAAGGGAAACTCACTGCAAAGTTCTCATCCATGAAACACACTCTGCTTTAGAGCAAGAAGCATGCTCTTGCTTTCTAGGCTCTCTAATACAGAGGGAAACGTAAGTGTGCTCAGAACAAAAGAACTGTGTTTCCTACACACAGAGACCACATCCTGTTCAACTCTGTTTCTGAAACTGATACAAACCACAGGTCCTCTAACATCCAATGCTTTTCAGTTAAGAGGGAGAAACGTGTGAGCTCTGTGAACAATGTAGCTTCTTTTGAGGTGAAAAGTGATTGCGTTACCTGAAACGAAGTCTTGCTTGTAGGAAGACATGCGCCTGGCATTTAACTCTGTTTCTGAATGGAAACACACGGCACAGTTCTCATCCATGAAACACACTCTGCTTTATAGCAAGAAGCACGCTCTTGCTTTCTAGAGTCTCTAATACAGAGGGAAACGTGAGTGTGCTCAGAACAAAAGAACTGTGTTTCCTACACACACAGACCATATCTAGTTCAACTCTGTTTCTGAAACTGATACAAACCACAGGTCCTCTAACATCCAATGCTTTTCAGTTAAGAGCGAGAAACGTGTGAGCTTCGTGAACAATGTAGCTTCGTTTCAGCTGAAAAGTTCCTGCGTTTACCTGAAACGAAGTCTTCCTTGAAGAAAGTCACAGAGCCTGACATTAAACTCGGTTTCTGAAGGGAAACACACGCACAGTTCTCATCCATGAAACACACTCTGCTTTAGAGCAAGAAGCACGCTCTTGCTTTCTAGAGTCTCTAATACAGAGGGAAACGTGAGTGTGCTCTGAACAAAAGAACTGTGTTTCCTACACACACGGACCATATCTAGTTCAACTCTGTTTCTGAAACTGATACAAACCACAGGTCGTCTAACATCCAATGCTTTTAAGTTAAGAGCGAGAAACGTGTGAGCTTCGTGAACAATGTAGCTTCGTTTGAGCTGAAAAGTGACTGCATTTACCTGAAATGAAGTCGTGCTTGCAGGAAGACACACTTCTGGCATTTCACTCCGTTTCGGAATGGAAACACACGGCACAGTTCTCATCCATGAAACACATTCTGCATTAGAGCAAGAAGCACGCTCTTGCTTTCTAGAGTCTCTAATACAGAGAGAAACGTGAGTGTGCTCAGAACAAAAGAACTGTGTTTCCTACACACGGACCATATCTAGTTCAACTCTGTTTCTGAAACTGACACAAACCACAGGTCCTCTAAAATTCAATGCTTTTCAGTTAAGAGGGCGAAACGTGTGAGCTTTGTGAACAATGTAGCTTCGTTTGAGCTGAAAAGTGACTGCGTTTACCTGAAACGAAGTCTTGCTTGTAGGAAGACACACGCATGGCATTTAACTCCGTTTCTGAAGGGAAACTCACTGCAAAGTTCTCATCCATGAAACACACTCTGCTTTAGAGCAAGAAGCATGCTCTTGCTTTCTAGGCTCTCTAATACAGAGGGAAACGTAAGTGTGCTCAGAACAAAAGAACTGTGTTTCCTACACACAGAGACCACATCCTGTTCAACTCTGTTTCTGAAACTGATACAAACCACAGGTCCTCTAACATCCAATGCTTTTCAGTTAAGAGGGAGAAACGTGTGAGCTCTGTGAACAATGTAGCTTCTTTTGAGGTGAAAAGTGATTGCGTTACCTGAAACGAAGTCTTGCTTGTAGGAAGACATGCGCCTGGCATTTAACTCTGTTTCTGAATGGAAACACACGGCACAGTTCTCATCCATGAAACACATTCTGCTTTATAGCAAGAAGCACGCTCTTGCTTTCTAGAGTCTCTAATACAGAGGGAAACGTGAGTGTGCTCAGAACAAAAGCACTGTGTTTCCTACACACACAGACCATATCTAGTTCAACTCTGTTTCTGAAACTGATACAAACCACAGGTCCTCTAACATCCAATGCTTTTCAGTTAAGAGCGAGAAACGTGTGAGCTTCGTGAACAATGTAGCTTCGTTTCAGCTGAAAAGTTCCTGCGATTACCTGAAACGAAGTCTTCCTTGAAGAAAGTCACAGAGCCTGGCATTTAACTCGGTTTCTGAAGGGAAACACACGCACAGTTCTCATCCATGAAACACACTCTGCTTTAGAGCAAGAAGCACGCTCTTGCTTTCTAGAGTCTCTAATACAGAGGGAAACGTGAGTGTGCTCTGAACAAAAGAACTGTGTTTCCTACACACACGGACCATATCTAGTTCAACTCTGTTTCTGAAACTGATACAAAACACAGGTCCTCTAACATACAATTCTTTTCAGTTAAGAGCAAGAAATGTGTGGGCTTTGTGAACAATGTAGCTTCGTTTGAGGTGAAAGGTGACTGCGTTTACCTGAAATGAAGTCTTGCTTGAAGAAAGACACAGAACCTGGCATTTAACTCCGTTTCTGAAGGGAAACACAGGGCACAGTCCTCATCCATTGAACACATTCTGCTTTAGAGCAAGAAGAACGCTCTTGCTTTCTAGAGTCTCTAATACAGAGGGAAACGTGAGTGTGCGCAGAACAAAAGAACTGTGTTTCCTACACACACGGACCATATCTAGTTCAACTCTGTTTCTGAAACTGATACAAACCACAGGTCGTCTAACTTCCAATGCTTTTCAGTTAAGAGCGAGAAACGGGTGAGCTTCGTGAACAATGTAGCTTCGTTTGACGTGAAAAGTCACTGTGTTTACCTGAAACGAAGTTTTGCTTGTAGGAAGACACACTTCTGGCATTTAACTCCGTTTCTGAAGGGAAACACACCGCACAGTCCTCATCCATGAAACACATTCTTCTTTAGAGCAAGAAGCACGCTCTTGCTTTCTAGAATCTCTAATACAGAGGGAAACGTGAGTGTGCGCAGAACAAAAGAACTGTGTTTCCTACACACACGGACCATATCTAGTTCAACTCTGTTTCTGAAACTGATACAAACCACAGGTCGTCTAACTTCCAATGCTTTTCAGTTAAGAGCGAGAAACGGGTGAGCTTCGTGAACAATGTAGCTTCGTTTGACGTGAAAAGTCACTGTGTTTACCTGAAACGAAGTTTTGCTTGTAGGAAGACACACTTCTGGCATTTAACTCCGTTTCTGAAGGGAAACACACGGCACATTCCTCATCCATGAAACACATTCTGCTTTAGAGCAAGAAGCACGCTCTTGCTTTCTAGAATCTATAATCCAGAGGGAAACGTGAGTGTGCTCAGAACAAAAGAACTGTGTTTCCTACACACACAGACCATATCTAGTTCAACTCTGTTTCTGAAACTGATACAAACCACAGGTGCTCTAACATCCAATGCTTTTCAGTTAAGAGCGAGAAACGTGTGAGCTTCGTGAACAATGTAGCTTCGTTTGAGCTGAAAAGTGACTACGTTTACCTGAAACGAAGTCTTGCTTGTAGGAAGACACACTTCTGGTATTAACTCCGTTTCTGAAGGGAAACACACGGCACAGTTCTCATCCATGAAACACGTTCTGCATTACAGCAAGAAGCACGCTCTTGCTTTCTAGAGTCTCTAATACAGAGGGAAACGTGAGTGTGCTCAGAACAAAAGAACTGTGTTTCCTACACACAGACCATATCTAGTTCAACTCTGTTTCTGAAACTGATACAAACCACAGGTCCTCTAACATCCAATGCTTTTCAGTTAAGAGCAAGAAACGTGTGAGCTTCGTGAACAATGTAGCTTTGTTTGAGCTGAAAAGTGACTGCGTTTACCTGAAACGAAGTCTTGCTTGTAGGAAGACACACTTCTGGCAATAACTCCGTTTCTGAAGGGAAACACACGGCACAGTTCTAATCCATGAAACACGTTCTGCTTTAGAGCAAGAAGCACGCTTTTGCTTTCTAGAGTCTCTAATACAGAGGGAAACGTGAGTGTGCTCAGAACAAAAGAACTGTGTTTCCTACACACAGACCATATCTAGTTCAACTCTGTTTCTGAAACTGATACAAAACACAGGTCCTCTAACATACAATTCTTTTCAGTTAAGAGCGAGAAACGTGTGGGCTTTGTGAACAATGTAGCTTCGTTTGAGCTGAAAAGTGACTTCGTTTACCTGAAACGAAGTCTTGCTTGTAGGAAGACATGCGCCTGGCATTTAACTCTGTTTCTGAATGGAAACACACGGCACAGTTCTCATCCATGAAACACACTCTGCTTTATAGCAAGAAGCACGCTCTTGCTTTCTAGAGTCTCTAATACAGAGGGAAACGTGAGTGTGCTCAGAACAAAAGAACTGTGTTTCCTACACACACAGACCATATCTAGTTCAACTCTGTTTCTGAAACTGATACAAACCACAGGTGCTCTAACATCCAATGCTTTTCAGTTAAGAGCGAGAAACGTGTGAGCTTCGTGAACAATGTAGCTTCGTTTGAGCTGAAAAGTGACTACGTTTACCTGAAACGAAGTCTTGCTTGTAGGAAGACACACTTCTGGTATTAACTCCGTTTCTGAAGGGAAACACACGGCACAGTTCTCATCCATGAAACACGTTCTGCATTACAGCAAGAAGCACGCTCTTGCTTTCTAGAGTCTCTAATACAGAGGGAAACGTGAGTGTGCTCAGAACAAAAGAACTGTGTTTCCTACACACAGACCATATCTAGTTCAACTCTGTTTCTGAAACTGATACAAACCACAGGTCCTCTAACATCCAATGCTTTTCAGTTAAGAGCAAGAAACGTGTGAGCTTCGTGAACAATGTAGCTTTGTTTGAGCTGAAAAGTGACTGCGTTTACCTGAAACGAAGTCTTGCTTGTAGGAAGACACACTTCTGGCAATAACTCCGTTTCTGAAGGGAAACACACGGCACAGTTCTAATCCATGAAACACGTTCTGCTTTAGAGCAAGAAGCACGCTTTTGCTTTCTAGAGTCTCTAATACAGAGGGAAACGTGAGTGTGCTCAGAACAAAAGAACTGTGTTTCCTACACACAGACCATATCTAGTTCAACTCTGTTTCTGAAACTGATACAAAACACAGGTCCTCTAACATACAATTCTTTTCAGTTAAGAGCGAGAAACGTGTGGGCTTTGTGAACAATGTAGCTTCGTTTGAGGAGAAAAGTGACTGCGTTTACCTGAAACGAAGTCTTGTTTGAAGAAAGACACAGAGCCTGTCATTTAACTCCGTTTCTGAAGGGAAACACACGGCACAGTCCTCGTCCATGGTACACATTCTGATTTAGAGCAAGAAGCACGCTCTTGCTTTCTAGAGTCTCTAATACAGAGGGAAACGTGAGTGTGCTCAGAACAAAAGAACTGTGTTTCCTACACACGGACCATATCTAGTTCAACTCTGTTTCTGAAACTGACACAAACCACAGGTCCTCTAAAATTCAATGCTTTTCAGTTAAGAGGGCGAAACGTGTGAGCTTTGTGAACAATGTAGCTTCGTTTGAGCTGAAAAGTGACTTCGTTTACCTGAAACGAAGTCTTGCTTGTAGGAAGACACACGCATGGCATTTAACTCCGTTTCTGAAGGGAAACTCACTGCAAAGTTCTCATCCATGAAACACACTCTGCTTTAGAGCAAGAAGCATGCTCTTGCTTTCTAGGCTCTCTAATACAGAGGGAAACGTAAGTGTGCTCAGAACAAAAGAACTGTGTTTCCTACACACAGAGACCACATCCTGTTCAACTCTGTTTCTGAAACTGATACAAACCACAGGTCCTCTAACATCCAATGCTTTTCAGTTAAGAGGGAGAAACGTGTGAGCTCTGTGAACAATGTAGCTTCTTTTGAGGTGAAAAGTGATTGCGTTACCTGAAACGAAGTCTTGCTTGTAGGAAGACATGCGCCTGGCATTTAACTCCGTTTCTGAAGGGAAACACACGGCACAGTTCTCATCCATGAAACACACTCTGCTTTATAGCAAGAAGCACGCTCTTGCTTTCTAGAGTCTCTAATACAGAGGGAAACGTGAGTGTGCTCAGAACAAAAGAACTGTGTTTCCTACACACACAGACCATATCTAGTTCAACTCTGTTTCTGAAACTGATACAAACCACAGGTCCTCTAACATCCAATGCTTTTCAGTTAAGAGCGAGAAACGTGTGAGCTTCGTGAACAATGTAGCTTCGTTTCAGCTGAAAAGTTCCTGCGTTTACCTGAAACGAAGTCTTCCTTGAAGAAAGTCACAGAGCCTGACATTTAACTCGGTTTCTGAAGGGAAACACACGCACAGTTCTCATCCATGAAACACACTCTGCTTTAGAGCAAGAAGCACGCTCTTGCTTTCTAGAGTCTCTAATACAGAGGGAAACGTGAGTGTGCTCTGAACAAAAGAACTGTGTTTCCTACACACACGGACCATATCTAGTTCAACTCTGTTTCTGAAACTGATACAAACCACAGGTCGTCTAACATCCAATGCTTTTCATTTAAGAGCGAGAAACGTGTGAGCTTCGTGAACAATGTAACTTCATTTGAGCTGAAAGTGACTGTGTTTACCTGAAACGAAGTCTTGCTTGTAGGAAGACACACGCCTGGCATTTAACTCAGTTTCTGAAGGGAAACACATGGCACAGTTCTCATCCATGAAACACACTATGCTTTAGAGCAAGAAGCACGCTCTTGCTTTCTAGAATCTCTAATACAGAGGAAAACATGAGTGTGCTCAGAACAAAAGAACTGTGTTTCCTACAAAAACAGACCATATCTAGTTCAACTCTGTTTCTGAAACTGATACAAACCACAGGTCGTCTAACATCCAATGCT
>CATKUP010001021.1:0-14000 GCA_949786385.1 Onychomys leucogaster
GAGACTCTAGAAAGCAAGAGTGTGCTTCTTGCTCTAAAGCAGAGTGTGATCCATGGATGAGAACTGTGCTGTGTGTTTCACTTCAGAAATGGAGTTAAATCTCAGGCTCTGAGTCTTCCTACATGCAAGACTTCGTTTCAGGTAAGGGTAGTCACTTTTCAGCTCAAAGGAACTACATCGTTCACTGAGCTCACACGTTTCTCATCTTAACAGACAAGCATTGGATGTTAGAGGAGCAGTGCTTTGTATCACTTCCAGAAGCAGAGTTGGACTAGATATGGTCTGTTTGTGTAGGAAACACCGTTCTTTTGTTCTCAGCACACTCACGTTTCCTGCTGTCTTAGAGACTCTAGAAAGCAAGAGCGTGCTTCTTGTTCTAAAGCAGAGTGTGATCAATGAATGAGACAATGCTGTGTGTTTCACTTCAGAAATGGAGTTAAATCCCATGCTCTCAGTCTCCCTACAAGCAAGACTTCATTTCAGGTAAGGGCAGTCACTTTTCTGCTCCAACGAACTACATCCTTCACGAAGCTCACACGTTTCTCATCTTAACTGACAACCATTGGATGTTAGAGGACCAGTGCATTGTATCAGTTTCAGAAGAAGATTTGGACTAAATATAGGCCATATGTGTAGGAAACATCGTTCTTTTGTTCTGGGCACACTCAGATTTCCTGCTATATTAGAGAATCTAGAAAGCAAGAGCATGCTTCTTGCTCTAAAGCAGAGTGTGATCCATGGATGAGAACTATGCTGTGTGTTTCCCTTCAGAAATGGAGTTAAATCCCAGGCTCTGTGTCTTCCTACAGGCAAGACTTCGTTTCAGGTAAGGGCAGTCACTTTTCTGCTCAAACGAACTACATCGTTCACGAAGCTCAAACGTTTCTCATCTTAATTGACAAGCATTGTATGTTAGAGGACCAGTGCTTTGTATCAGTTTCAGAAGCAGAGTTGGACTAGATATCGTCCGTATGTTTAGGAAACACCGTTCTTTTGTTCTCAGCACACTCACGTTCCCTGCTGTCTTAGAGACTTTAGAAAGCAAGAGCGTGCTTCTCGCTCTAAAGCAGAGTGTGATCCATGGATGAGAACTATGCTGTGTGTTTCCCTTCAGAAATGGAGTTAAATCCCAGTCTCTGTGTCTTCCTACAGGCAAGACTTCGTTTCAGGTAAGGGCAGTCACTTTTCAGCTCAAACGAACTACATCATTCACTGAGCTCACACGTTTCTCGTCCTAACAGACAAGCATTGGATGTTAGAGGACCAGTGCATTGTATCAGTTTAAGAAGAAGATTTGGACTACATATAGTCAGTATGTGTAGGAAACACCGTTCTTTTGATCTCAGCAAACTCACGTTTCCTGCTGTCTTAGAGCCTCTAGAAAGCATGATCGTGGTTCTTGTTCTAAAGCAGAGTGTGATCAATGGATGAGAACACTGCTGTGTGTTTCACTTCAGAAATGGAGTTCAATCCCAGGCTCTGAGTCTTCCTACAAGCAAGACTTCGTTTCAGGTAAGGGCAGTCACTTTTCTGCTCAAAAGAACTACATCTTTCACTAAGCTCAAATGTTTCTCATCTTAACTGACAAGCATTGGATGTTAGAGGACCAGTGCATTCTATCAGTTTCAGAAGAAGATTTGGATTACATATAGTCCTTATGTGTAGGAAACACCGTTCTTTTGTTCTGGCCACACTCAGATTTCCTGCTGTATTAGAGACTCTAGACAGCAAGAGCTTGCTTCTCGCTCGAAAGCAGAGTGTGATCCATGGATGAGAACTATGCTGTGTGGTTCCCTTCAGAAATGGACTTAAATCCCAGGCTCTGTGTCTTACTACAAGCAAGACTTCGTTTCAGGTAAGGGCAGTCACTTTTCAGTTCAAAGGAACTACATCATTCACTAAGCTCACACGTTTCTCAACTTAAATGACAAGCATTGGATGTTAGAGGACCAGTGCATTGTATCTGTTTCAGAAGCAGAGTTGGAATAGATATGGTCCCGATGTGTACGAAACACGATTATTTTGTTCTCAGCACACTCACGTTTCCTGCTGTCTTAGCGACTTTAGAAAGCAAGAGCGTGCTTCTCGCTCTAAAGCAGAGCGTGATCCATGGATGCGAACACTGCTGTGTGTTTCACTTCAGAAATGGAGTTAAATCCCATGCTCTGAGTCTTCCTACAAGCAAGACTTCGTTTCAGGTAAGGGCAGTCACTTTTCTGCTCAAACGAACTACATCTTTCACGAAGCTCACACGTTTCTCATCTTAACTGACAAGCATTGGATGTTAGAGTACCAGTGCATTCTATCAGTTTCAGAAGAAGATTTGGATTACATATTGTCCTTATGTGTAGGAAACACCGTACTTTTGTTCTGGGCACTCTCAGATTTCCTGCTGTATTAGAGACTCTATAGAGCAAGGGTGTGCTTCTCGCTCTAAATCAGAGTGTGATCCATGGATGAGAACTGTGCTGTGTGTTTCACTTCAGAAATGGAGTTAAATCTCAGGCTCTGAGTCTTCCTACAAGCAAGACTTCGTTTCAGGTAAGGGCAGTCACTTTTCAGCTCAAAGGAACTACATCGTTCACTGAGCTCACACGTTTCTCATCTTAACAGACAAGCATTGGATGTTAGAGGACCAGTCCTTTGTATCAGTTTCAGAAGCAGAGTTGGACTAGATATGGTCCGTATGTGTAGGAAACACCGTTCTTTTCTTCTCAGCACACTCACGTTTCCTGCTGTCATAGAGACTCTAGAAAGCAAGAGCATGCTTCTTGTTTTAAAGCAGAGTGTGATCAATGAATGAGACAATGCTGTGTGTTTCACTTCAGAAATGGAGTTAAATCCCATGCTCTGAGTCTCCCTACAAGCAAGACTTCATTTCAGGTAAGGGCAGTCACTTTTCTGCTCAAAGGACCTACATCCTTCACGAAGCTCACACGTTTCTCATCTTAACTGACAACCATTGGATGTTAGAGGACGAGTGCATTGTATCAGTTTCAGAAGAAGATTTGGACTAAATATAGGCCGTATGTGTAGGAAACACCGTTCTTTTGTTCTGGGCACACTCAGATTTCCTGCTATATTAGAGAATCTAGAAAGCAAGAGCATGCTTCTTGCTCTAAAGCAGAGTGTGATCCATGGATGAGAAGAATGCTGTGTGTTTCCCTTCAGAAATGGAGTTAATTCCCAGGCTCTGTGTCTTCCTACAAGCAAGACTTCGTTTCAGGTAAGGGCAGTCACTTTTCTGCTCAAACGAACTACATCGTTCACGAAGCTCAAACGTTTCTCATCCTAATTGACAAGCATTGGATGTTAGAGGACCAGTGCTTTGTATCAGTTTCAGAAGAAGAGTTGGACTAGATATCGTCCGTATTTGTAGGAAGCACCGTTCTTTTGTTCTCAGCACACTCAGGTTTCCTGCTGTCTTAGAGACTTTAGAAAGAAAGAGCGTGCTTCACGCTCTAAAGCAGAGTGTGATCCAAGGATGAGAACTATGCTGTGTGTTTCCCTTCAGAAATGGAGTTAAATCCCAGGCTCTGTGTCTTCCTACAAGCAAGACTTCGTTTCAGGTAAGGGCAGTCACTTTTCAGCTCAAACGAACTGCATCCTTCACTGAGCTCACACGTTTCTCATCTTAACAGACAAGCATTGGATGTTAGAGGACCAGTGCATTGTATCAGTTTCAGAAGAAGATTTGGACTACATAAAGTCAGTATGTGTAGGAAACACCGTTCTTTTGTTCTGGGCACACTCAGATTTCCTGCTGTATTAGAGACTCTATAAAGCAAGAGCGTGCTTCTTGCTCTAAAGCAAAGTGTGATCCATTGATGAGAACTATGCTGTATGTTTCCCTTCAGAAATGGAGTTAAATCCCAGACTCTGTTCTCCTACAGGCAAGTCTTCGTTTCAGGTAAGGGCAGTCACTTTTCAGCTCAAAGGAACTACATCATTCACTAAGCTCACATGTTTCTCAACTTATCTGACAAGCATTGGATGTTAGAGGACCAGTGCATTGTATCTGTTTCAGAAGCAGAGTTGGAATAGATATGGTCCCGATGTGTAGGAAACACCATTATTTTGTTCTCAGCACACTCACGTTTCCTGCAGTCTTAGAGACTTTAGAAAGCAAGAGCGTGCTTCTCGCTCTAAAGCAGAGTGTGATCCATGGATGCGAACACTGCTGTGTGTTTCACTTCAGAAATGGAGTTAAATCCCAGGCTCTGAGTCTTCCTACAAGCAAGACTTCTTTTCAGGTAAAGGCAGTCACTTTTCTGCTCAAACGAACTACATCTTTCACGAAGCTCACACGTTTCTCATCTTAACTGACAAGCATTGGATGTTAGAGGACCAGTGCATTCTATCAGTTTCAGAAGAAGATTTGGATTACATATTGTCCTTAAGTGTAGGAAACACCCTTCTTTTGTTCTGGGCACACTCAGATTTCCTGCTGTATTAGAGACTCTATAAAGCAAGAGTGTGCTTCTTGCTCTAAAGCAGAGTGTGATCCATGGATGAGAACTGTGCTGTGTGTTTCACTTCAGAAATGTAGTTAAATCTCAGGCTCTGAGTCTTCCTACATGCAAGACTTCGTTTCAGGTAAGGGTAGTCACTTTTCAGCTCAAAGGAACTACATCGTTCACTGAGCTCACACGTTTCTCATCTTAACAGACAAGCATTGGATGTTAGAGGACCAGTGCTTTGTATCAGTTTCAGAAGCAGAGTTGGACTAGATATGGTCTGTATGTGTAGGAAACACCGTTCTTTCTTCTCAGCACACTCACGTTTCCTGCTGTCTTAGAGACTTTAGAAAGCAAGAGCGTGCTTCTCGCTCTAAAGAAGAGTGTGATCCATGGATGAGAACTATGGTGTGTGTTTCCCTTCAGAAATGGAGTTAAATCCCAGGCTCTGTGTCTTCCTACAAGCAAGACTTCGTTTCAGGTAAGGGGAGTCACTTTTCAGCTCAAACGAACTACATCCTTCACTGAGCTCACACGTTTCTCGTCCTAACAGACAAACATTGGATGTTAGAGGACCAGTGCATTGTATCAGTTTCAGAAGAAGATTTGGACTACATATAGTCAGTATGTGTAGGAAACACCGTTCTTTTGTTCTGGGCACACTCAGATTTCCTGCTGTATTAGAGACTCTAGAAAGCAAGAGCGTGCTTCTTGCTCTAAAGCAAAGTGTGATCCATTGATGAGAACTATGCTGTGTGTTTCCCTTCAGAAATGGAGTTAAATCCCAGACTCTGTGTCTTCCTACAGGGAAGACTTCGTTTCAGGTAAGGGCAGTCACTTTTCAGCTCAAAAGAACTACATTGTTAACGAAGCTCACACGTTTCCCATCTTAACAGACAAGCATTGGATTTTAGAGGACCAGTGCTTTGTATCACTTTCAGAAGCAGAGTTGGACTAGATATGGTCTGTATGTGTAGGAAACACCGTTCTTTTGATCTCAGCAAACTCACGTTTCCTGCTGTCTTAGAGACTCTAGAAAGCATGATCGTGGTTCTTGTTCTAAAGCAGAGTGTGATCAATGGATGAGAACACTGCTGTGTGTTTCACTTCAGAAATGGAGTTAAAACCCAGGCTCTGAGTCTTCCTACAAGCAAGACTTCGTTTCAGGTAAGGGCAGTCACTTTTCTGCTCAAAAGAACTACATCTTTCACTAAGCTCAAATGTTTCTCATCTTAACTGATAAGCATTGGATGTTAGAGGACCAGTGCATTCTATCAGTTTCAGAAGAAGATTTGGATTACATATAGTCCTTATGTGTAGGAAACACCGTTCTTTTGTTCTGGCCACACTCAGATTTCCTGCTGTATTAGAGACTCTAGAAAGCAAGAGCGTGCTTCTCGCTCGAAAGCAGAGTGTGATCCATGGATGAGAACTATGCTGTGTGGTTCCCTTCAGAAATGGACTTAAATCCCAGGCTCTGTGTCTTACTACAAGCAAGACTTCGTTTCAGGTAAGGGCAGTCACTTTACAGTTCAAAGGAACTACATCATTCACTAAGCTCACACGTTTCTCAACTTAAGTGACAAGCATTGGATGTTAGAGGACCAGTGCATTGTATCTGTTTCAGAAGCAGAGTTGGAATAGATATGGTCCCGATGTGTAGGAAACACGATTATTTTGTTCTCAGCACACTCACGTTTCCTGCTGTCTTAGAGACTTTAGAAAGCAAGAGTGTGCTTCTCGCTCTAAAGCAGAGCGTGATCCATGGATGCGAACACTGCTGTGTGTTTCACTTCAGAAATGGAGTTAAATCCCATGCTCTGAGTCTTCCTACAAGCAAGACTTCGTTTCAGGTAAGGGCAGTCACTTTTCTGCTCAAACGAACTACATCTTTCACGAAGCTCACACGTTTCTCATCTTAACTGACAAGCATTGGATGTTAGAGGACCAGTGCATTCAATCAGTTTCAGTAGAAGATTTGGATTACATTTTGTCCTTATGTGTAGGAAACACCGTACTTTTGTTCTGGGCACTCTCAGATTTCCTGCTGTATTAGAGACTCTATAGAGCAAGGGTGTGCTTCTCGCTCTAAATCAGAGTGTGATCCATGGATGAGAACTGTGCTGTGTGTTTCACTTCAGAAATGGAGTTAAATCTCAGGCTCTGAGTCTTCCTACAAGCAAGACTTCGTTTCAGGTAAGGGCAGTCACTTTTCAGCTCAAAGGAACTACATCGTTCACTGAGCTCACACGTTTCTCATCTTAACAGACAAGCATTGGATGTTAGAGGACCAGTCCTTTGTATCAGTTTCAGAAGCAGAGTTGGACTAGATATGGTCCGTATGTGGAGGAAACACCGTTCTTTTCTTCTCAGCGCACTCACGTTTCCTGCTGTCATAGAGACTCTAGAAAGCAAGAGCATGCTTCTTGTTCTAGAGCAGAGTGTGATCAATGAAAGAGACAATGCTGTGTGTTTCACTTCACTAACGGAGTTAAATCCCATGCTCTGAGTCTCCCTACAAGCAAGACTTCATTTCAGGTAAGGGCAGTCACTTTTCTGCTCAAAGGACCTACATCCTTCACGAAGCTCACACGTTTCTCATCTTAACTGACAACAACTGGATGTTAGAGGACGAGAGTATTGTATCAGTTTCAGAAGATGATTTGGACTAAATATAGGCCGTATGTGTAGGAAACACCGTTCTTTTGTTCTGGGCACACTCAGATTTCCTGCTATATTAGAGAATCTAGAAAGCAAGAGCATGCTTCTTGCTCTAAAGCAGAGTGTGATCCATGGATGAGAACTATGCTGTGTGTTTCCCTTCAGAAATGGAGTTAATTCCCAGGCTCTGTGTCTTCCTACAAGCAAGACTTCGTTTCAGGTAAGGGCAGTCACTTTTCTGCTCAAACGAACTACATCGTTCACGAAGCTCAAACGTTTCTCATCCTAATTGACAAGCATTGGATGTTAGAGGACCAGTGCTTTGTATCAGTTTCAGAAGAAGAGTTGGACTAGATATCGTCCGTATGTGTAGGAAGCACCGTTCTTTTGTTCTCAGCACACTCAGGTTTCCTGCTGTCTTAGAGACTTTAGAAAGAAAGAGCGTGCTTCTCGCTCTAAAGCAGAGTGTGATCCAAGGATGAGAACTATGCTGTGTGTTTCCCTTCAGAAATGGAGTTAAATCCCAGGCTCTGTGTCTTCCTACAAGCAAGACTTCGTTTCAGGTAAGGGCAGTCACTTTTCAGCTCAAACGAACTGCATCCTTCACTGAGCTCACACGTTTCTCATCTTAACAGACAAGCATTGGATGTTAGAGGACCAGTGCATTGTATCTGTTTCAGAAGCAGAGTTGGAATAGATATGGTCCCGATGTGTAGGAAACACCATTATTTTGTTCTCAGCACACTCACGTTTCCTGCAGTCTTAGAGACTTTAGAAAGCAAGAGCGTGCTTCTCGCTCTAAAGCAGAGTGTGATCCATGGATGCGAACACCGCTGTGTGTTTCACTTCAGAAATGGAGTTAAATCCCATGCGCTGAGTCTTCCTACAAGCAAGACTTCGTTTCAGGTAAGGGCAGTCACTTTTCTGCTCAAACGAACTACATCTTTCACGAAGCTCACACGTTTCTCATCTTAACTGACAAGCATTGGATGTTAGAGGACCAGTGCATTCTATCAGTTTCAGAAGAAGATTTGGATTACATATTGTCCTTAAGTGTAGGAAACACCGTACCTTTGTTCTGGGCACACTCATATTTCCTGCTGTATTAGAGACTCTATAAAGCAAGAGTGTGCTTCTTGCTCTAAAGCAGAGTGTGATCCATGGATGAGAACTGTGCTGTGTGTTTCACTTCAGAAATGGAGTTAAATCTCAGGCTCTGAGTCTTCCTACATGCAAGACTTCGTTTCAGGTAAGGGCAGTCACTTTTCTGCTCAAACGAACTACATCGTTCACGAAGCTCAAACGTTTCTCATCTTAATTGACAAGCATTGGATGTTAGAGGACCAGTGCTTTGTATCAGTTTCAGAAGAAGAGTTGGACTAGATATCGTCCGTATTTGTAGGAAACACCGTTCTTTTGTTCTCAGCACACTCACGTTTCCTGCTGTCTTAGAGACTTTAGAAAGCAAGAGCGTGCTTCTCGCTCTAAAGAAGAGTGTGATCCATGGATGAGAACTATGGTGTGTGTTTCCCTTCAGAAATGGAGTTAAATCCCAGGCTCTGTGTCTTCCTACAAGCAAGACTTCGTTTCAGGTAAGGGCAGTCACTTTTCAGCTCAAACGAACTACATCCTTCACTGAGCTCACACGTTTCTCGTCCTAACAGACAAGCATTGGATGTTAGAGGACCAGTGCATTGTATCAGTTTCAGAAGAAGATTTGGACTACATATAGTCAGTATGTGTAGGAAACACCGTTCTTTTGTTCTGGGCACACTCAGATTTCCTTCTGTATTAGAGACTCTAGAAAGCAAGAGCGTGCTTCTTGCTCTAAAGCAAAGTGTGATCCATTGATGAGAACTATGCTGTGTGTTTCCCTTCAGAAATGGAGTTAAATCCCAGACTCTGTGTCTTCCTACAGGCAAGACTTCGTTTCAGGTAAGGGCAGTCACTTTTCAGCTCAAAAGAACTACATTGTTAACGAAGCTCACACGTTTCTCATCTTAACAGACAAGCATTGGATTTTAGAGGACCAGTGCTTTGTATCACTTTCAGAAGCAGAGTTGGACTAGATATGGTCTGTATGTGTAGGAAACACCGTTCTTTTGATCTCAGCAAACTCACGTTTCCTGCTGTCTTAGAGACTCTAGAAAGCATGATCGTGGTTCTTGTTCTAAAGCAGAGTGTGATCAATGGATGAGAACACTGCTGTGTGTTTCACTTCAGAAATGGAGTTAAATCCCAGGCTCTGAGTCTTCCTACAAGCAAGACTTCGTTTCAGGTAAGGGCAGTCACTTTTCTGCTCAAAAGAACTGCATCTTTCACAAAGCTCAAACGTTTCTCATCATGACTGACAAGCATTGGATGTTAGAGGACCAGTGCATTGTATCTGTTTCAGAAGCAGAGTTGGAATAGATATGGTCCAGATGTGTAGGAAACACCATTATTTTGTTCTCAGCACACTCACGTTTCCTGCTGTCTTAGAGACTTTAGAAAGAAAGAGCATGCTTCTCGCTCTAAAGCAGAGTGTGATCCATGGATGAGAACTATGGTGTGTGTTTCCCTTCAGAAATGGAGTTAAAGCACAGGCTCTGTGTCTTCCTACAAGCAAGACTTCATTTCAGGTAAGGGCAGTCACTTTTCAGCTCAAACGAACTACATCCTTCACTGAGCTCACACGTTTCTCATCCTAACAGACAAGCATTGGATGTTAGAGGACCAGTGCATTGTATCAGTTTCAGAAGAAGATTTGGACTACATATAGTCAGTATGTGTAGGAAACACCGTTCTTTTGTTCTGGGCACACTCAGATTTCCTGCTGTATTAGAGACTCTAGAAAGCAAGAGCGTGCTTCTTGCTCTAAAGCAAAGTGTGATCCATTGATGAGAACTATGCTGTATGTTTCCCTTTAGAAATGGAGTTAAATCCCAGACTCCGTGTCTTCCTACAGGCAAGACTTTGTTTCAGGTAAGGGCAGTCACTTTTCAGCTCAAACGAACTACATTGTACACGGAGCTCACACGTTTCTAATCATAACAGACAAGCATTGGATTTTAGAGGACCAGTGCTTTGTATCACTTTCAGAAGCAGAGTTGGACTAGATATGGTCCGTATGTGTAGGAAACACCGTTCTTTTGTTCTCAGCAAACTCACGTTTCCTGCTGTCTTAGAGACTCTAGAAAGCATGATCGTGGTTCTTGTACTAAAGCAGAGTGTGATCAATGGATGAGAACACTGCTGTGTGTTTCACTTCAGAAATGGAGTTAAATCCCAGGCTCTGAGTCTTCCTACAAGCAAGACTTCGTTTCAGGTAAGGGCAGTCACTTTTCTGCTCAAAAGAACTACATCTTTCACTAAGCTCAAATGTTTCTCATCTTAACTGACAAGCATTGGATGTTAGAGGACCAGTGCATTCTATCAGTTTCAGAAGAAGATTTGGATTACATATTGTCCTTATGTGTAGGAAACACCGTACTTTTGTTCTGGGCACTCTCAGATTTCCTGCTGTATTAGAGACTCTATAGAGCAAGGGTGTGCTTCTCGCTCTAAATCAGAGTGTGATCCATGGATGAGAACTGTGCTGTGTGTTTCACTTCAGAAATGGAGTTAAATCTCAGGCTCTGAGTCTTCCTACAGGCAAGACTTCGTTTCAGGAAAGGGCAGTCACTTTTCAGCTCAAAGGAACTACATCGTTCACTGAGCTCACACGTTTCTCATCTTAACAGACAAGCATTGGATGTTAGAGGACCAGTCCTTTGTATCAGTTTCAGAAGCAGAGTTGGACTAGATATGGTCCGTATGTGTAGGAAACACCGTTCTTTTCTTCTCAGCACACTCACGTTTCCTGCTGTCTTAGAGACTCTAGAAAGCATGGTCGTGGTTCTTGTTCTAAAGCAGAGTGTGATCAATGGATGAGAACACTGCTGTGTGTTTCACTTCAGAAATGGAGTTAAATCCCAGGCTCTGAGTCTTCCTACAAGCAAGACTTCTTTTCAGGTAAGGGCAGTCACTTTTCTGCTCAAAAGAACTACATCTTTCACAAAGCTCAAACGTTTCTCATCTTAACTGACAAGCATTGGATGTTAGAGGACCAGTGCATTGTATCAGTTTCAGAAGAAGATTTGGACTACATATAGGCCGTATGTGTAGAAAACACCGTTCTTTTGTTCTACGCACACTCAGATTTCCTGCTATATTAGAGAATCTAGAAAGCAAGAGCGTGCTTCTTGCTCTAAAGCAGAGTGTGATCCATGGATGAGAACTATGGTGTGTGTTTCCCTTCAGAAATGGAGTTAAATCCCAGGCTCTGTGTCTTCCTACAGGCAAGACTTCGTTTCAGGTAAGGGCAGTCACTTTTCTGCTCAAACGAACTACATCGTTCACGAAGCTCAAACGTTTCTCATCTTAATTGACAAGCATTGGATGTTAGAGGAGCAGTGCTTTGTATCACTTTCAGAAGCAGAGTTGGACTAGATATGGTCTGTATGTGTAGGAAACACCGTTCTTTTGTTCTCAGCACACTCACGTTTCCTGCTGTCTTAGAGACTCTAGAAAGCAAGAGCGTGCTTCTTGTTCTAAAGCAGAGTGTGATCAATGAATGAGACAATGCTGTGTGTTTCACTTCAGAAATGGAGTTAAATCCCATGCTCTGAGTCTCTCTACAAGCAAGACTTCATTTCAGGTAAGGGCAGTCACTTTTCTGCTCAAACGAACTACATCCTTCACGAAGCTCACACGTTTCTCATCTTAACTGACAACCATTGGATGTTAGACGACCAGTGCATTGTATCAGTTTCAGAAGAAGATTTGGACTAAATATAGGCCATATGTGTAGGAAACACCGTTCTTTTGTTCTGGGCACACTCAGATTTCCTGCTATATTAGAGAATCTAGAAAGCAAGAGCATGCTTCTTGCTCTAATGCAGAGTGTGATCCATGGATGAGAACTATGCTGTGTGTTTCCCTTCAGAAATGGAGTTAAATCCCAGGCTCTGTGTCTTCCTACAGGCAAGACTTCGTTTCAGGTAAGGGCAGTCACTTTTCTGCTCAAACGAACTACATCGTTCACGAAGCTCAAACGTTTCTCATCTTAATTGACAAGCATTGGATGTTAGAGGACCAGTGCTTTGTATCAGTTTCAGAAGCAGAGTTGGACTAGATATCGTCTGTATGTGTAGGAAACACCGTTCTTTTGTTCTCAGCACACTCACGTTTCCTGCTGTCTTAGAGACTTTAGAAAGCAAGAGCGTGCTTCTCGCTCGAAAGCAGAGTGTGATCCATGGATGAGAACTATGCTGTGTGGTTCCCTTCAGAAATGGACTTAAATCCCAGGCTCTGTGTCTTACTACAAGCAAGACTTCTTTTCAGGTAAGGGCAGTCACTTTACAGTTCAAAGGAACTACATCATTCACTAAGCTCACACGTTTCTCAACTTAAATGACAAGCATTGGATGTTAGAGGACCAGTGCATTGTATCTGTTTCAGAAGCAGAGTTGGAACAGATATGGTCCCAATGTGTAGGAAACACGATTATTTTGTTCTCAGCACACTCACGTTTCCTGCTGTCTTAGAGACTTTAGAAAGCAAGAGCGTGCTTCTCGCTCTAAAGCAGAGCGTGATCCATGGATGCGAACACTGCTGTGTGTTTCACTTCAGAAATGGAGTTAAATCCCATGCTCTGAGTCTTCCTACAAGCAAGACTTCGTTTCAGGTAAGGGCAGTCACTTTTCTGCTCAAACGAACTACATCTTTCACGAAGCTCACACGTTTCTCATCTTAACTGACAAGCATTGGATGTTAGAGGACCAGTGCATTCAATCAGTTTCAGAAGAAGATTTGGATTACATTTTGTCCTTATGTGTAGGAAACACCGTACCTTTGTTCTGGGCACTCTCAGATTTCCTGCTGTATTAGAGACTCTATAGAGCAAGGGTGTGCTTCTCGCTCTAAATCAGAGTGTGATCCATGGATGAGAACTGTGCTGTGTGTTTCACTTCAGAAATGGAGTTAAATCTCAGGCTCTGAGTCTTCATACAAGCAAGACTTCGTTTCAGGTAAGGGCAGTCACTTTTCAGCTCAAAGGAACTACATCGTTCACTGAGCTCACACGTTTCTCATCTTAACAGACAAGCATTGGATGTTAGAGGACCAGTCCTTTGTATCAGTTTCAGAAGCAGAGTTGGACTAGATATGGTCCGTATGTGGAGGAAACACCGTTCTTTTCTTCTCAGCGCACTCACGTTTCCTGCTGTCATAGAGACTCTAGAAAGCAAGAGCATGCTTCTTGTTCTAAAGCAGAGTGTGATCAATGAATGAGACAATGCTGTGTGTTTCACTTCAGTAACGGAGTTAAATCCCATGCTCTGAGTCTCCCTACAAGCAAGACTTCATTTCAGGTAAGGGCAGTCACTTTTCTGCTCAAACGAACTACATCGTTCATGAAGCTCACACGTTTCCCATCTTAACTGACAAGCATTGGATGTTAGAGGACCAGTGCTTTGTGTCAGTTTCAGAAACAGAGTTGGACTAGATATGGTCCGTATGTTTAGGAAACACCGTTCTTTTGTTCTCAGCGCACTCACGTTTCCTGCTGTCTTAGAGACTCTAGAAAGCAAGAGCGTGCTTCTTGTTCTAAAGCAGAGTGTGATCAATGGATGATTACACTGCTGTGTGTTTCAGTTCAGAAATGGAGTTAAATCCCAGGCTCTGAGTCTTCCTACAAGCAAGACTTCGATTCAGGTAAGGGCAGACACTTTTCTTCTCAAACAAACTACATCGTTCACGGAGCTCACACGTTTCTCATCTTAACAGACAAGCATTGGATGTTAGAGGACCAGTGCTTTGTGTCAGTTTAAGAAGCAGAGTTGGACTTGTTATGGTCCGTAT
>CATKUP010001022.1:0-14000 GCA_949786385.1 Onychomys leucogaster
CCTCTTAACAGAAAAACATTGGATGTTAGAGGACCTATGGTTTGTATCAGTTTCAGAAACAGAGTTGAACTAGATATGGTCCGTGTGTGTAGGAAACACAGTTCTTTTGTTCTGAGCACACTCACGTTTCCCTCTGTATTATAGACTCTAGAAAGCAAGAGCGTGCTTCTTGCTCTAAAGCAGAGTGTGTTTCATGGATGAGACTTGTGCCCTGTGTTTCCCTTCAGAAACGGAGTTAAATGCCAGGCGTGTGTCTTCCTACAAGCAAGACTTCTTTTCAGGTAAACGCAGTCACTTTTCAGCTCAAACGAAGCTAAATTGTTTACGAAGCTCACACGTTTCTCCCTCTTAACTGAAATGCATTGGATGTTAGACGACATGTGGTTTGTACCAATTTTAGAAACAGAGTTGAACTAGATATGGTCCGTGTGTGTAGGAAACAAGTTCTTTTGTTCTGAGCACACTCACGTTTCCCTCTGTATTAGAGACTCTAGAAAGCAAGATAGTGCCTCTTGCTCTAAAGCAGAGTGTGTTTCATGGATGAGAACTGTGCCGTGTGTTTCCCTTCAGAAACGGAGTTAAATGCCAGGCGTGTGTCTTCCTACAAGCAAGAATTCTTTTCAGGTAAACACAGTCACTTTTCAGCTCAAACGAAGCTACATTGTTCACGAAGCTCACACGTTTCTCCCTCTTAACTGAAAAGCATTGGATGTTAGAGGACCTATGGTTTGTATCAGTTTCAGAAGCAGAGTTGAACTAGATATGGTCCGTGTGTGTAGGAAACACAGTTCTTTTGTTCTGAGCACACTCACGTTTCCCTCTGCATTAGAGACTCTAGAAAGCAAGAGCGTGCTTCTTGCTCTAAAGCAGAGTGTGTTTCATGGATGAGAACTGTGCCGTGTGTTTCCCTTCAGAAACGGAGTTAAATGCCAGGCGTGTGTCTTCCTACAAGCAAGACTTCTTTTCACATAAACGCAGTCACTTTTCAGCTCAAACGAATCTAAATTTTTCAAGAAGCTCACACGTTTCTCCCTCTTAACTGAAATGCATTGGATGTTAGACGACATGTGGTTTGTACCAATTTTAGAAACAGAGTTGAACTAGATATGGTCCGTGTGTGTAGGAAACAAGTTCTTTTGTTCTGAGCACACTCACGTTTCCCTCTGTATTAGAGACTCTAGAAAGCAAGAGCATGCTTCTTGCTCTAAAGCAGAGTGTGTTTCATGGATGAGAACTGTGCCGTGTGTTTCCCTTCAGAAACGGAGTTGAATAACAGGCTCTCTGCCTTCCTACAAGCAAGACTTCATTTCAGGTAAACGCAGTCACTTTTGAGCTCAAACGAAGCTACATTGTTCACAAAGCTCACATGTTTCTCGCTCTTAACTGAAAAGCATTGGATGTTAGAGGAACTGTGGTTTTTATCAGTTTCAGAAACAGAGTTGAACTAGATATGGTCTGTGTGTGTAGGAAACACAGTTCTTTTTTTCTGAGCACACTCACGTTTCCCTCTGTATTAGAGACTCTAGAAAGCAAGAGCGTGCTTCTTGCTCTAAAGCAGAATGTGTTTCATGGAAGAGAACTGTGCTGTCCGTGTGTTTCCCTTCAGAAATGGAGTCAAATGCCAGGCGTGTGTCTTCCTACAAGCAAGACTTCGTTTAAGGTAAACGCAGTCACTTTTCAGCACAAACGAAGCTATATTGTTCACGAAGCTCACACGTTTGTCCCTCTTAACTGAAAAGCATTGGATGTTAGAGGACCTGCGGTTTGTATCAGTTTCAGAAACAGAGTTGAACTAGATATGGTCTGTGTGTGTAGGAAACACAGTTCTGTGTTTTGAGCACACTCACGTTTCCCTCTGTATTAGAGACTCTAGAAAGCAAGAGCGTGCTTCTTGCTCTAAAGCAGAATGTGTTTCATGGATGAGGACTGTGCCGTGTGTTTCCCTTCAGAAATGGAGTTTTGCCAGAAGTGTGTCTTCCTACAAGCAAGACTTCGTTTCAGGTAAACACAGTCACTTTTCAACTCAAACGAAGCTACATTGTTCACGAAGCTCACACGTTTCTCGCTCTTAACTCAAAAGCATTGGATGTTAGACGACCTGTGGTTTGTATCAGTTTCAGAAACAGAGTTGAACTAGATATGGTCCGTGTGTGTAGGAAACACAGTTCTTTTGTTCTGAGCACACTCACGTTTCCCTCTGTATTAGAGACTCTAGAAAGCAAGATAGTGCCTCTTGCTCTAAAGCAGAGTGTGTTTCATGGATGAGAACTGTGCCGTGTGTTTCCCTTCAGAAACGGAGTTAAATGCCAGGCGTGTGTCTTCCTACAAGCAAGAATTCTTTTCAGGTAAACGCAGTCACTTTTCAGCTCAAACGAAGCTACATTGTTCACGAAGCTCACACGTTTCGTTCCTCTTAACTGAAAAGCATTGGATGTTAGAGGACCTATGGTTTGTATCAGTTTCAGAAACAGAGTTGAACTAGATATGGTCTGTGTGTGTAGGAAACACAGTTCTTTTGTTCTGAGCACACTCACGTTTCCCTCTGTATTAGAGACTCTAGAAAGCAAGAGCGTGCTTCTTGCTCTAAAGCAGAGTGTGTTTCATGGATGAGAACTGTGCCGTGTGTTTCCCTTCAGAAACGGAGTTAAATGCCAGGCGTGTGTCTTCCTACAAGCAAGACTTCTTTTCACGTAAACGCAGTCACTTTTCAGCTCAAACGAAGCTAAATTGTTCACGAAGCTCACACGTTTCTCCCTCTTAACTGAAATGCATTGGATGTTAGACGACCTGTGGTTTGTATCAGTTTTAGAAACAGAGTTGAACTAGATATGGTCCGTGTGTGTAGGAAACACAGTTCTTTTGTTCTGAGCACACTCACGTTTCCCTCTGTATTAGAGACTCTAGAAGCAAGAGCGTGCTTCTTGCTCTAAAGCAGAGTGTGTTTCATGGATGAGAACTGTGCCGTGTGTTTCCCTTCAGAAACGGAGTTAAATGACAGGCTCTCTGCCTTCCTACAAGCAAGACTTCATTTCAGGTAAACGCAGTCACTTTTGAGCTCAAACGAAGCTACATTGTTCACAAAGCTCACACGTTTTTCGCTCTTAACTGAAAAGCATTGGATGTTATAGGACCTGTGGTTTGTATCAGTTTCAGAAACAGAGTTGAACTAGATATGGTCTATGTGTGTAGGAAACACAGTTCTTTTGTTCTGAGCACACTCACGTTTCCCTCTGTATTAGAGACTCTAGAAAGCAAGAGCGTGCTTCTTGCTCTAAAGCAGAATGTGTTTCATGGATGAGGACTGTGCCGTGTGTTTCCCTTCAGAAACTGAGTTAAATCCCAGAAGTGTGTCTTCCTACAAGCAAGACTTCGTTTCAGGTAAACGCAGTCACTTTTCACGTCAAACGAAGCTACATTGTTCACGAAGCTCACACGTTTCTCGCTCTTAACTGAAAAGCATTGGATGTTGGACGAACTGTGGTTTGTATCAGTTTCAGAAACAGAGTTGAACTAGATATGGTCCGTGTGTAGGAAACACAATTCTTTTGTTCTGAGCACACTCACGTTTCCCTCTGTATTAGAGACTCTAGAAAGCAAGATAGTGCCTCTTGCTCTAACGCAGAGTGTGTTTCATGGATGAGAACTGTGCCGTGTGTTTCCCTTCAAAAACGGAGTTAAATGCCTGGCGTGTGTCTTCCTACAAGCAAGAATTCTTTTCAGGTAAACGCAGTCACTTTTCAGCTCAAACGAAGCTACATTGTTCACGAAGCTCACACGTTTCTTTCCTCTTAACTGAAAAGCATTGGATGTTAGAGGACCTATGGTTTGTATCAGTTTCAGAAACATAGTTGAACTAGACATGGTCTGTGTGTGTAGGAAACACAGTTCTTTTGTTCTGAGCACACTCACGTTTCCCTCTGTATTAGAGACTCTAGAAAGCAAGAGCGTGCTTCTTGCTCTAAAGCAGAGTGTGTTTCATGGATGAGAACTGTGCCGTGTGTTTCCCTTCAGAAACGGAGTTAAATGCCAGGCGTGTGTCTTCCTACAAGCAAGACTTCTTTTCACGTAAACGCAGTCACTTTTCAGCTCAAACGAAGCTAAATTGTTCACGAAGCTCACACGTTTCTCCCTCGTAACTGAAATGCATTGGATGTTAGACGACCTGTGGTTTGTATCAGTTTTAGAAACAGAGTTGAACTAGATATGGTCCGTGTGTGTAGGAAACACAGTTCTTTTGTTCTGAGCACACTCACGTTTCCCTCTGTATTAGAGACTCTAGAAGCAAGAGCGTGCTTCTTGCTCTAAAGCAGAGTGTGTTTCATGGATGAGAACTGTGCCGTGTGTTTCCCTTCAGAAACGGAGTTAAATGACAGGCTCTCTGCCTTCCTACAAGCAAGACTTCATTTCTGGTAAACGCAGTCACTTTTGAGCTCAAACGAAGCTACATTGTTCACAAAGCTCACACGTTTTTCGCTCTTAACTGAAAAGCATTGGATGTTATAGGACCTGTGGTTTGTATCAGTTTCAGAAACAGAGTTGAACTAGATATGGTCTATGTGTGTAGGACACACAGTTCTTTTGTTCTGAGCACACTCACGTTTCCCTCTGTATTAGAGACTCTAGAAAGCAAGAGCGTGCTTCTTGCTCTAAAGCAGAATGTGTTTCATGGATGAGGACTGTGCCGTGTGTTTCCCTTCAGAAACTGAGTTAAATCCCAGAAGTGTGTCTTCCTACAAGCAAGACTTCGTTTCAGGTAAACGCAGTCACTTTTCACGTCAAACGAAGCTACATTGTTCACGAAGCTCACACGTTTCTCACTCTTAACTGAAAAGCATTGGATGTTAGACGACCTGTGGTTTGTATCAGTTTCAGAAACAGAGTTGAACAGGATGTGGTCTGTGTGTGTAGGAAACACAGTTCTCTTTTTCTGAGCACACTCATGTTTTCCTCTGTATTAGAGAATCTAGAAAGCAAGAGCATGCTTCTTGCTATAAAGAAGAGTGTGTTTCATGGAAGAGAACTGTGCTGTGTGTTTCCCTTCAGAAACGGAGTTAAATGCCAGGCGTGTGTCTTCCTACAAGCAAGACTTCGTTTCAGGTAAACGCAGTCACTTTTCAGCTCAAACGAAGCTACATTGTTCACGAAGCTCACACGTTTCTCGCTCTTAACTGAAAAGCATTGGATGTTAGATGACCTGTGGTTTGTATCAATTTTAGAAACAGAGTTGAACTAGATATGGTCCGTGTGTGTAGGTAACACATTCTTTTGTTCTGAGCACACTCACGTTTCCCTCTGTATTAGAGACTCTAGAAAGCAAGAGCGTGCTTCTTGCTCTAAAGCAGAGTGTGTTTCATGGATGAGAACTGTGCCGTGTGTTTCCCTTCAGAAACGGAGTTAAATGACAGGCTCTCTGCATTCCTACAAGCAAGACTTCATTTCAGGTAAACGCAGTCACTTTTGAGCTCAAACGAAGCTACATTGTTCACAAAGCTCACACGTTTCTCGCTCTTAACTGAAAAGCACTGGATGTTAGAGGAGCTGTGGTTTGTATCAGTTTCAGAAACAGAGTTGAACTAGATATGGTCTGTGTGTGTAGGAAACACAGTTCTTTTGTTCTGAGCACACTCATGTTTCCCTCTGTATTAGAGACTCTAGAAAGCAAGAGCGTGCTTCTTGCTCTAAAGCAGAATGTGTTTCATGGATGAGGACTGTGCCGTGTGTTTCCCTTCAGAAACTGAGTTAAATCCCAGAAGTGTGTCTTCCTACAAGCAAGACTTCGTTTCAGGTAAACGCAGTCACTTTTCACGTCAAATGAAGCTACATTGTTCACGAAGCTCACACGTTTTTCCCTCTTAACTGAAAAGCATAGGATGTTAGAGGACCTGTGGTTTGTATCAGTTTCAGAAACAGAGTTGAACTAGATATGGTCCGTGTGTGTAGGAAACACAATTCATTTGTTCTGAGCACACTTCGTTTCCCTCTGTATTAGAGACTCTAGAAAGCAAGATAGTGCCTCTTGCTCTAAAGCAGAGTGTGTTTCATGGATGAGAACTGTGCCTTGTGTTTCCCTTCAGAAACGGAGTTAAATGCCAGGCTCTGTGTCTTTCTTCAAGCAAGACTTCGTTTCATGTAAACGCAGTCACTTTTCAGCTCAAACGAAGCAACATTGTTCACAAAGCTCACACGTTTCTCCCTCTTAACTGAAAAGCATTGCATGTTAGAGGACCTGTGGTTTGTATCATTTTCAGAAACAGAGTTGAACTAGATATGGTCCGTGTGTGTAGGAAACACAGTTCTTTTGTTCTGAGCACACTCACGTTTCGCTATGTATTAGAGACTCTAGAAAGCAAGAGCGTGCTTCTTGCTCTAAAGCAGAGTGTGTTTCATGGAAGAGAACTGTGCCGTCCGTGTGTTTCCCTTCAGAATGGAGTCAAATGCCAGGCGTGTGTCTTCCTACAAGCAAGACTTCGTTTAAGGTAAACGCAGTCACTTTTCAGCTCAAACGAAGCTACATTGTTCACGAAGCTCACACGTTTCTCGCTCTTAACTGAAAAGCATTGGATGTTAGATGACCTGTGGTTTGTATCAATTTTAGAAACAGAGTTGAACTAGATATGGTCCGTGTGTGTAGGAAACACAGTTCTTTTGTTCTGAGCACACTCACGTTTCCCTCTGTATTAGAGACTCTAGAAGCAAGAGCGTGCTTCTTGCTCTAAAGCAGAGTGTGTTTCATGGATGAGAACTGTGCCGTGTGTTTCCCTTCAGAAACGGAGTTAAATGACAGGCTCTCTGCCTTCCTACAAGCAAGACTTCATTTCAGGTAAACGCAGTCACTTTTGAGCTCAAACGAAGCTACATTGTTCACAAAGCTCACACGTTTTTCGCTCTTAACTGAAAAGCATTGGATGTTAGAGCACCTGTGGTTTGTATCAGTTTCAGAAACAGAGTTGAACTAGATATGGTCTATGTGTGTAGGAAACACAGTTCTTTTGTTCTGAGCACACTCACGTTTCCCTCTGTATTAGAGACTCTAGAAAGCAAGAGCGTGCTTCTTGCTCTAAAGCAGAATGTGTTTCATGGATGAGGACTGTGCCGTGTGTTTCCCTTCAGAAACTGAGTTAAATCCCAGAAGTGTGTCTTCCTACAAGCAAGACTTCGTTTCAGGTAAACGCAGTCACTTTTCACGTCAAACGAAGCTACATTGTTCACGAAGCTCACACGTTTCTCGCTCTTAACTGAAAAGCATTGGATGTTAGACGACCTGTGGTTTGTATCAGTTTCAGAAACAGAGTTGAACTAGATATGGTCCGTGTGTAGGAAACACAATTCTTTTGTTCTGAGCACACTCACGTTTCCCTCTGTATTAGAGACTCTAGAAAGCAAGATAGTGCCTCTTGCTCTAAAGCAGAGTGTGTTTCATGGATGAGAACTGTGCAGTGTGTTTCCCTTCAGAAACGGAGTTAAATGCCAGGCGTGTGTCTTCCTACAAGCAAGAATTCTTTTCAGGTAAACGCACTCACTTTTCACGTCAAACGAAGCTACATTGTTCACGAAGCTCACACGTTTCTCGCTCTTAACTGAAAAGCATTGGATGTTAGACGACCTGTGGTTTTTATCAGTTTCAGAAACAGAGTTGAACAGGATGTGGTCTGTGTGTGTAGGAAACACAGTTCTCTTTTTCTGAGCACACTCATGTTTTCCTCTGTATTAGAGAATCTAGAGAGCAAGAGCATGCTTCTTGCTATAAAGAAGAGTGTGTTTCATGGAAGAGAACTGTGCTGTGTGTTTCCCTTCAGAAACGGAGTTAAATGCCAGGCGTGTGTCTTCCTACAAGCAAGACTTCGTTTCAGGTAAACACAGTCACTTTTCAGCTCAAACGAAGCTACATTGTTCACAAAGCTCACACGTTTCTCGCTCTTAACTGAAAAGCACTGGATGTTAGAGGAGCTGTGGTTTGTATCAGTTTCAGAAACAGAGTTGAACTAGATATGGTCTGTGTGTGTAGGAAACACAGTTCTTTTGTTCTGAGCACACTCACGTTTCCCTCTGTATTAGAGACTCTAAAAAGCAAGAGCGTGCTTCTTGCTCTAAAGCAGAATGTGTTTCATGGATGAGGACTGTGCCGTGTGTTTCCCTTCAGAAACTGAGTTAAATCCCAGAAGTGTGTCTTCCTACAAGCAAGACTTCGTTTCAGGTAAACGCAGTCACTTTTCACATCAAACGAAGCTACATTGTTCACGAAGCTCACCCGTTTCTCGCTCTTAACTGAAAAGCATTGGATGTTAGACGACCTGTGGTTTGTATCAGTTTCAGAAACAGAGTTGTACAGGATGTGGTCCGTGTGTGTAGGAAACACAGTTCTTTTGTTCTGAGCACACTCACGTTTCCCTCTGTATCAGAGACTCTAGAAAGCAAGAGCATGCTTCTTGCTCTAAAGCAGAGTGTGTTCATGGATGAGAACTGTGGAGTGTGTTTCCCTTCAGAAACGCCGGTAAATGCCAGGCGTGTGTCTTCCTACAAGCAAGACTTCGTTTCAGGTAAACGCAGTAATTTTCAGGTCAAATGAAGCTACATTGTTCACAAAGCTCCCACGTTTCTCCCTCTTAACAGAAAAACATTGGATGTTAGAGGACCTATGGTTTGTATCAGTTTCAGAAACAGAGTTGAACTAGATATGGTCCGTGTGTGTAGGAAACACAGTTCTTTTGTTCTGAGCACACTCACGTTTCCCTCTGTATTATAGACTCTAGAAAGCAAGAGCGTGCTTCTTGCTCTAAAGCAGAGTGTGTTTCATGGATGAGAACTGTGCCGTGTGTTTCCCTTCAGAAACGGAGTTAAATGCCAGGCGTGTGTCTTCCTACAAGCAAGAATTCTTTTCAGGTAAACACAGTCACTTTTCAGCTCAAACGAAGCTACATTGTTCACGAAGCTCACACGTTTCTCCCTCTTAACTGAAAAGCATTGGATGTTAGAAGACCTATGGTTTGTATCAGTTTCAGAAACAGAGTTGAACTAGATATGGTCCGTGTGTGTAGGAAACACAGTTCTTTTGTTCTGAGCACACTCACGTTTCCCTCTGTATTAGAGACTCTAGAAAGCAAGAGCGTGCTTCTTCCTCTAAAGCAGAGTGTGTTTCATGGATGAGAACTGTGCCGTGTGTTTCCCTTCAGAAACGGAGTTAAATGCCAGGCGTGTTTCTTCCTACAAGCAAGACTTCTTTTCACGTAAACGCAGTCACTTTTCAGCTCAAACGAATCTAAATTTTTCACGAAGCTCACACGTTTCTCCCTCTTAACTGAAATGCATTGGATGTTAGACGACATGTGGTTTGTACCAATTTTAGAAACAGAGTTGAACTAGATATGGTCCGTGTGTGTAGGAAACAAGTTCTTTTGTTCTGAGCACACTCACGTTTCCCTCTGTATTGGAGACTCTAGAAAGCAAGAGCATCCTTCTTGCTCTAAAGCAGAGTGTGTTTCATGGAAGAGAACTGTGCCGTGTGTTTCCCTTCAGAAACGGAGTTGAATAACAGGCTCTCTGCCTTCCTACAAGCAAGACTTCATTTCAGGTAAACGCAGTCACTTTTGAGCTCAAACGAAGCTACATTGTTCACAAAGCTCACACGTTTCTCGCTCTTAACTGAAAAGCATTGGATGTTAGAGGAACTGTGGTTTTTATCAGTTTCAGAAACAGAGTTGAACTAGATATGGTCTGTGTGTGTAGGAAACACAGTTCTTTTGTTCTGAGCACACTCACGTTTCCCTCTGTATTAGAGACTCTAGAAAGCAAGAGCGTGCTTCTTGCTCTAAAGCAGAATGTGTTTCATGGATGAGGACTGTGCCGTGTGTTTCCCTTCAGAAATGGAGTTAATGCCAGAAGTGTGTCTTCCTACAAGCAAGACTTCGTTTCAGGTAAACACAGTCACTTTTCACCTCAAACGAAGCTACATTGTTCACGAAGCTCACACGTTTCTCGCTCTTAACTGAAAAGAATTGGATGTTAGACGACCTGTGGTTTGTATCAGTTTCAGAAACAGAGTTGAACTAGATATGGTCCGTGTGTGTAGGAAACACAATTCTTTTGTTCTGAGCACACTCACGTTTCCCTCTGTATTAGAGACTCTAGAAAGCAAGATAGTGCCTCTTGCTCTAAAGCAGAGTGTGTTTCATGGATGAGAACTGTGCCTTGTGTTTCCCTTCAGAAATGGAGTTAAATGCCAGGCTCTGTGTCTTTCTTCAAGCAAGACTTCGTTTCAAGTAAACGCAGTCACTTTTCAGCTCAAACGAAGCAACATTGTTCACAAAGCTCACACGTTTCTCCCTCTTAACTGAAAAGCATTGCATGTTAGAGGACCTGTGGTTTGTATCATTTTCAGAAACAGAGTTGAACTAGATATGGTCCGTGTGTGTAGGAAACACAGTTCTTTTGTTCTGAGCACACTCACGTTTCGCTCTGTATTAGAGACTCTAGAAAGCAAGAGCGTGCGTCTTGCTCTAAAGCAGAGTGTGTTTCATGGAAGAGAACTGTGCTGTCCGTGTGTTTCCCTTCAGAAATGGAGTCAAATGCCAGGCGTGTGTCTTCCTACAAGCAAGACTTCGTTTAAGGTAAACGCAGTCACTTTTCAGCACAAACGAAGCTATATTGTTCATGAAGCTCACACGTTTCTCCCTCTTAACTGAAAAGCATTGGATGTTAGAGGACCTGCGGTTTGTATCAGTTTCAGAGACAGAGTTGAACTAGATATGGTCTGTGTGTGTAGGAAACACAGTTCTGTGTTTTGAGCTACTCACGTTTCCCTCTGTATTAGAGACTCTAGAAAGCAAGAGCATCCTTCTTGCTCTAAAGCAGAATGTGTTTCATGGATGAGGACTGTGCCGTGTGTTTCCCTTCAGAAATGGAGTTAATGCCAGAAGTGTGTCTTCCTACAAGCAAGACTTCGTTTCAGGTAAACGCAGTAATTTTCAGGTCAAATGAAGCTACATTGTTCACAAAGCTCCCACGTTTCTCCCTCTTAACAGAAAAACATTGGATGTTAGAGGACCTATGGTTTGTATCAGTTTCAGAAACAGAGTTGAACTAGATATGGTCCGTGTGTGTAGGAAACACAGTTCTTTTGTTCTGAGCACACTCACGTTTCCCTCTGTATTAGAGACTCTAGAAAGCAAGAGCGTGCTTCTTGCTCTAAAGCAGAGTGTGTTTCATGGATGAGAACTGTGCCGTGTGTTTCCCTTCAGAAACGGAGTTAAATGCCAGGCGTGTGTCTTCCTACAAGCAAGACTTCTTTTCAGGTAAACGCAGTCACTTTTCAGCTCAAACGAAGCTAAATTGTTTACGAAGCTCACACGTTTCTCCCTCTTAACTGAAATGCATTGGATGTTAGATGACATGTGGTTTGTATCAATTTTAGAAACAGAGTTGAACTAGATATGGTCCGTGTGTGTAGGAAACAAGTTCTTTTGTTCTGAGCACACTCACGTTTCCCTCTGTATTAGAGACTCTAGAAAGCAAGATAGTGCCTCTTGCTCTAAAGCAGAGTGTGTTTCATGGATGAGAACTGTGCCGTGTGTTTCCCTTCAGAAACGGAGTTAAATGCCAGGCGTGTGTCTTCCTACAAGCAAGACTTCTTTTCACGTAAACGCAGTCACTTTTCAGCTCAAACGAATCTAAATTTTTCACGAAGCTCACACGTTTCTCCCTCTTAACTGAAATGCATTGGATGTTAGACAACATGTGGTTTGTACCAATTTTAGAAACAGAGTTGAACTAGATATGGTCCGTGTGTGTAGGAAACAAGTTCTTTTGTTCTGAGCACACTCACGTTTCCCTCTGTATTAGAGACTCTAGAAAGCAAGAGCATGCTTCTTGCTCTAAAGCAGAGTGTGTTTCTTGGATGAGAACTGTGCCGTGTGTTTCCCTTCAGAAACGGAGTTGAATAACAGGCTCTCTGCCTTCCTACAAGCAAGACTTCATTTCACGTAAACGCAGTCACTTTTGAGCTCAAACGAAGCTACATTGTTCACAAAGCTCACACGTTTCTCGCTCTTAACTGAAAAGCATTGGATGTTAGAGGAACTGTGGTTTTTATCAGTTTCAGAAACAGAGTTGAACTAGATATGGTCTGTGTGTGTAGGAAACACAGTTCTTTTGTTCTGAGCACACTCACGTTTCCCTCTGTATTAGAGACTCTAGAAACCAAGAGCGTGCTTCTTGCTCTAAAGCAGAATGTGTTTCATGGATGAGGACTGTGCCGTGTGTTTCCCTTCAGAAATGGAGTTAATGCCAGAAGTGTGTCTTCCTACAAGCAAGACTTCGTTTCAGGTAAACACAGTCACTTTTCACCTCAAACGAAGCTACATTGTTCACGAAGCTCACACGTTTCTCGCTCTTAACTGAAAAGAATTGGATGTTAGACGACCTGTGGTTTGTATCAGTTTCAGAAACAGAGTTGAACTAGATATGGTCCGTGTGTGTAGGAAACACAATTCTTTTGTTCTGAGCACACTCACGTTTCCCTCTGTATTAGAGACTCTAGAAAGCAAGATAGTGCCTCTTGCTCTAAAGCAGAGTGTGTTTCATGGATGAGAACTGTGCCTTGTGTTTCCCTTCAGAAATGGAGTTAAATGCCAGGCTCTGTGTCTTTCTTCAAGCAAGACTTCGTTTCAAGTAAACGCAGTCACTTTTCAGCTCAAACGAAGCAACATTGTTCACAAAGCTCACACGTTTCTCCCTCTTAACTGAAAAGCATTGCATGTTAGAGGACCTGTGGTTTGTATCATTTTCAGAAACAGAGTTGAACTAGATATGGTCCGTGTGTGTAGGAAACACAGTTCTTTTGTTCTGAGCACACTCACGTTTCGCTCTGTATTAGAGACTCTAGAAAGCAAGAGCGTGCGTCTTGCTCTAAAGCAGAGTGTGTTTCATGGAAGAGAACTGTGCTGTCCGTGTGTTTCCCTTCAGAAATGGAGTCAAATGCCAGGCGTGTGTCTTCCTACAAGCAAGACTTCGCTTAAGGTAAACGCAGTCACTTTTCAGCACAAACGAAGCTATATTGTTCATGAAGCTCACACGTTTCTCCCTCTTAACTGAAAAGCATTGGATGTTAGAGGACCTGCGGTTTGTATCAGTTTCAGAAACAGAGTTGAACTAGATATGGGCTGTGTGTGTAGGAAACACAGTTCTGTGTTTTGAGCCCACTCACGTTTCCCTCTGTATTAGAGACTCTAGAAAGCAAGAGCGTGCTTCTTGCTCTAAAGCAGAATGTGTTTCATGGATGAGGACTGTGCCATGTGTTTCCCTTCAGAAATGGAGTTAATGCCAGAAGTGTGTCTTCCTACAAGCAAGACTTCGTTTCAGGTAAACACAGTCATTTTCACCTCAAACGAAGCTACATTGTTCACGAAGCTCACACGTTTCTCGCTCTTAACTCAAAAGCATTGGATGTTAGACGACCTGTGGTTTGTATCAGTTTCAGAAACAGAGTTGAACTAGATATGGTCCGTGTGTAGGAAACACAATTCTTTTGTTCTGAGCACACTCACGTTTCCCTCTGTATTAGAGACTCTAGAAAGCAAGATAGTGCCTCTTGCTCTAAAGCAGAGTGTGTTTCATGGATGAGAACTGTGCCGTGTGTTTCCCTTCAGAAACGGAGTTAAATGCCAGGCGTGTGTCTTCCTACAAGCAAGAATTCTTTTCAGGTAAACGCAGTCACTTTTCAGCTCAAACGAAGCTACATTGTTCACGAAGCTCACACGTTTCTTTCCTCTTAAATGAAAAGCATTGGATGTTAGAGGACCTATGGTTTGTATCAGTTTCAGAAACAGAGTTGAACTAGATATGGTCTGAGTGTGTAGGAAACACAGTTCTTTTGTTCTGAGCACACTCACGTTTCCCTCTGTATTAGAGACTCTAGAAAGCAAGAGCGTGCTTCTTGCTCTAAAGCAGAGTGTGTTTCATGGATGAGAACTGTGCCGTGTGTTTCCCTTCAGAAACGGAGTTAAATG
>CATKUP010001023.1:0-13000 GCA_949786385.1 Onychomys leucogaster
GGACTAAATATGGTCCGTATGTGTAGGAAACACTGTTCTTTTGTTCTCAGCACACTCACGTTAACTGCTGTCCTAGAGACTCTAGAAAGCAAGAGCGTGCTTCTTTCTAAAGCAGAGTGTGATCCATGGATGAGAACTATGCTGTGTGTTTGCCTGCAGAAATGGAGTTAAATCCCAGGCTCTGAGTCTTCCTACAAGCAAGACTTCGTTTCAGGTAAGGGCAGTCACTTTTCAGCTCAAATGAACTACATCTTTCACGGAGCTCACACGTTTCTCATCTTAACAGACAAGCATTGGATGTTAGAGGAGCAGTGCTTTGTATCAGTTTCAGAAGCAGAGTTCGACTATATATGGTCCGTATGTGTATGAAACACCATTCTTTTGTTCTCAGCAAACTCACGTTTCCTGCTGTCTTAAAGACTCTAGAAAGAAGAGCATGCTTCTTTTTCAAACGCAGAGTGTGATCAATGGATCAGAACACTGCTGTGTGTTTCACTTCAGAAATGGAGTTAAATCCCAGGCTCTGAGTCTTCCTACAAGCAAGACTTCGTTTCAGGTAACGGCAGTCACTTTTCTGCTCAAAGGAACTACATCGTTCACGAAGCTCACACGTTTCACATCTTAACTGACAAGCTTTGGATGTTAGATGACCAGTGCTTTGTATCAGTTTCAGAAGCAGATTTGGACTACATATGGTCCATATGTGTAGGAAACACCGATCTTTTGTTCTCAGCACACTCACGTTTCCTGCTGTCTTAGAGAATTTAGAAAGCAAGAGCGTGCTTCTCGCTCTAAAGCAGAGTGTGATCCATGGATGAGAACACTGCTGTGTTTTTCACATCAGAAATGGAGTTAAATCCAAGGCTCTGAGTCTTCCTACAAGCAAGACTTCATTTCAGGTAAGGGCAGTCACTTTTCTGCTGAAACGAAGTACATCATTTTCGAAGCTCACACGTTTCTCATATTAATTGAGAAGCATTGGATGTTAGAGGACCAGTGCTTTGTATCAGTTTCAGAAGAAGAGTTGGACTAGATATGGTCCGTATGTGTAGGAAACACTGTTCTTTTGTTCTCAGCACACTCACGTTTCCTGCTGTCTTAGAGACTTTAGAAAGCAAGAGAGTGCTTCTCGCTCTAAAGCAGAGTATGATCAATGGATGATTACACTGCTGTGTGTTTTAGTTCAGAAATGGAGTTAAATTCCAGGCTCTGAGTCTTCCTACAAGCAAGACTACAATTCAGGTAAGGGCAGTCACTTTTCTGCTCAAAGGAACTACATCGTTCACTGAGCTCACACGTTTCTCATCTTAACAGACAAGCATTGGATGTTAGAGGACCAGTGCACTGTAACAGTTTCAGAAGCAGATTTGGACTAGATATCGTCCATATGTGTAGGAAACACCGTTCTTTTGTTCTGGGCACACTCAGATTTCCTGCTGTCTTAGAGACTCTAGAAAGCAAGAGTGTGCTTCTCGCTCTAAAGCAGAGTGTGATCCATGGATGAAAACTATGCTGTGTGTTTCCCTTCAGAAAAGTAGTTAAATCCCAGGCTCTTTGTCTTCCTACAAGCAATACTTCGTTTCAGGTAAGGGAAGTCACTTTTCAGCTCAAACGAACTACATCTTTCACGGAGCTCACACGTTTCTCATCTTAAAAGACAAGCATTGGATGTTAGAGGAGCAGTGCTTTGTATCAGTTTCAGAAGCAGAGTTGGACTAGATATCGTCCGTATGTGTATGAAACACCGTTCTTTTGTTCTCAGCAAACTCACGTTTCCTGCTGTCTTAGAGACTCTAGAAAGAAGAGCATGCATCTTGTTCAAACGCAGAGTGTGATCAATGGATGAGAACACTGCTGTGTGTTTCACTTCAGAAATGGAGTTAAATCCCAGGCTCTGAATTTTCCTACAAGCAAGACTTCGTTTCAGGTAAGGGCAGTCATTTTTCTGCTCTAAGGAACTACATCGTTCACGAAGCTCACACGTTTCTCATCTTAAATGACAAGCATTGGATGTTAGAGGACCAGTGCTTTGTATCAGTTTCAGAAGCAGAGTTGGACTAGATATGGTCCGTATGTGTAGGAAACACCGTTCTTTTGTTCTCAGCACACTCACGTTTCCTGCTGTCTTAGAGACTGTAGAAAGCAAGAGCGTGCTTCTCGCTCTAAAGCAGAGTGTGATCCATGGATGAGAACTATGCTGTGTGTTTCCCGTCAGAAATGGAGTTAAATCCCAGGCTCTGTGTCTTCCTACAAGCAAGACTTCGTTTCAGGTAAGGGCAGTCACTTTTCAGCTCAAACGAACTACATTTTCACGGAGCTCACACGTTTCTCATCTTAACAGACAAGCATTGCATGTTAGAGGACCAGTGCTTTGTATCAGTTTCAGAAGCAGAGTTGGACTAGATATGGTCCATATGTGTAGGAAACACCGTTCTTTTGTTCTCAGCAAACTCATGTTTCCTGCTGTCTTAGAGACTCTAGGAAGCAAGAGCATGCTTCTTGTTTTAACGCAGAGTGTGATCAATGGATGAGAACACTGCTGTGTGTTTCACTTCAGAAATGGAGTTAAATCCCAGGCTCTGAGTCTTCCTACAAGCAAGAGTTCGTTTCATGTAAGGGCAGTCAGTTTTCTGCTCAAACGAACTACATCGTTCACGAAGCTCACACGTTTCTCATCTTAACTGACAAGCATTGGATGTTAGAGGGTCAGTGCTTTGTATCAGTTTCAGAAGCAGATTTGGACTACATATGGTCCATATGTGTAGGAAACACCGTTCTTTTGTTCTGGTCACACTCATGTTTTCTGCTGTCTTAGAGACTCTAGAAAGCAAGAGCATGCTTCTCGCTCTAAAACAGAGTGTGATCCATGGATGAGACTATGCTGTGTGTTTCACTTCAGAAATGGAGTTAAATCCCAGGCTCTGAGTCTTCCTACAAGCAAGACTTCGTTTCAGATAAGGACAGTCACTTTTCTGCTCAAACGAACTACATCGTTCACGAAGCTCAAACGTTTCTCATCTTAAATGAGAAGCATTGGATGTTAGAGGACCAGTGCTTTGTATCAGTTTCCGAAAGAGTTGGACTAGATATGGTCCGTATGTGTAGGAAACACTGTTCTTTTGTTCTCAGCACACTCACGTTTCCTGCTGTCTTAGAGAATCTAGAAAGCAAGAGCGTGCTTCTTTCTAAAGCAGAGTGTGATCCATTGATGAGAACTATGCTGTGTGTTTGCCTTCAGAAATGGAGTTAAATCCCAGGCTCTGAGTCTTCCTACAAGCAAGACTTCATTTCAGGTAAGGGCAGTTACTTTTCAGCTCAAACGAACTACATCGTTCACTGAGCTCACACGTTTCTCATCTTAAATGACAAGCATTGGATGTTAGAGGACCAGTGCTTTGTGTCAGTTTAAGAAGCAGAGTTGCACTAGATATGATCCGTATGTGTAGGAAACACCGTTCTTTTGTTCTCAGCACACTCACGTTTCCTGCTGTCTTAGAGAATCTAGAAAGCAAGAGCGTGCTTCTCGCTCTAAAGCAGAGTGTGATCCATGGATGAGAAAACTGCTGTGTGTTTCACATCAGAAATGGAGTTAAATCCCAGGCTCTGAGTCTTCCTACAAGCAAGACTTCGTTTCAGGTAAGGGCAGTCAATTTTCTACTCAAACGAACTACATCGTTCACTGAGCTCACACGTTTCTTATATTAACTGACAAGCATTGGAAGTTAGAGGGTCAATGCTTTGTATCAGTTTCAGAAGCAGATTTGGACTAGATATGCTCCCTATGTGTATGAAATCCGTTCTTTTGTTCTCAGCAAACTCACGTTTCCTGCTGTCTTAGAGACTCTAGAAAGCAAGAGCATGCTTCTTGTTCTAATGCAGAGTGTGATCAATGGATGAGAACACTGCTGTGTGTTTCACTTCAGAAATGGAGTTAAATCCCAGGCTCTGAGTCTTCCTACAAGCAAGACTTCGTTTCAGGCAAGGGCAGTCAGTTTTCTGCTCAAACGAACTACATCGTTCACGAAGCTCACACGTTTCTCATCTTAACTGACAAGCATTGGAAGTTAGAGGGTCAGTGCTTTGTATCAGTTTCAGAAGCAGATTTGGACTACATATGGTCCATATGTGTAGGAAACACCGATCTTTTGTTCTGGGCACACTCACGTTTACTGCTGTCTTAGAGACTCTAGAAAGCAAGAGCGTGCTTCTCGCTCTAAAACAGAGTGTGATCCATGGATGAGACTATGCTGTGTGTTTCAGTTCAGAAATGGAGTTAAATCCCATGCTCTGTGTCTCGCTACAAGCAAGACTTCATTTCAGGTAAGGGCAGTCACTTTTCTGCTCAAAGGAACTACATCGTTCACGAAGCTCACACGTTTCTCATCTTAACTGACAAGCATTGGATGTTAGAGGACCAGTGCTTTGTATCTGTTTCAGAAGCAGAGTTGGACTAGATATGGTCCGTATGTGTAGGAAACACCGTTCTTTTGTTCTCAGCACACTCACGTTTCCTGCTGTCTTAGAGACTTTAGAAAGCAAGAGCCTGCTTCTCGCTCTAAAGCAGAGTATGATCAATGGATGATTACACTGCTGTGTGTTTTACTTCAGAAATGGAGTTAAATCCCAGGCTCTGAGTCTTCCTACAAGCAAGACTTCGTTTCAGGTAAGGGCAGTCAGTTTTCTGCTCAAACGATCTACATCGTTCACGAAGCTCACACGTTTCTCATCTTAACTGACAAGCATTGGATGTTAGAGGGTCAGTGCTTTGTATCAGTTTCAGAAGCAGATTTGGACTACATATGGTCCATATGTGTAGGAAACACCGATCTTTTGTTCTGGTCACACTCACGTTTCCTGCTGTCTTAGAGACTCTAGAAAGCAAGAGCGTGCTTCTCGCTCTAAAACAGAGTGTGATCCATGGATGAGACTATGCTGTGTGTTTCACTTCAGAAATGGAGTTAAATCCTATGCTCTGTGTCTCCCTACAAGCAAGACTACGTTTCAGGTAAGGGCAGTCACTTTTCTGCTCAAAGGAACTACACCGTTCACGAGCTAACACGTTTCTCATCTTAACTGACAAGCATTGGATGTTAGAGGACCAGTGCTTTGTATCTGTTTTAGAAGCAGAGTTGGACTAGATATGGTCCCTATGTGTAGGAAACACCGTTCTTTTGTTCTCAGCACACTCATGTTTCCTGCTGTCTTAGAGACTTTAGAAAGCAAGAGCGAGCTTCACACTCTAAAGCAGAGTATGATCAATGGATGATTACACTGCTGTGTGTTTTACTTCAGAAATGGAGTAAAATCCCATGCTCTGAGTTTTCCTACAAGCAAGACTTCGTTTCAGGTAAGGGCAGTCAGTTTTCTGCTCAAACGATCTACATCGTTCACGAAGCTCACACGTTTCTCATCTTAACTGACAAGCATTGGATGTAAGATGGTCAGTGCTTTTTTTCAGTTTCAGAAGCAGATTTGGACTACATATGGTCCATATGTGTAGGAAACACACTCCTTTTGTTCTGGGCACACTCAGATTTCCTGCTGTATTAGAGATTCTAGAAAGCAAGAGTGTCCTTCTCGCTCTAAAGCAGAGTGTGAACCATGGATGAAAACTATGCTTTGTGTTTCCCTTCAGAAAAGGAGTTAAATCCCACGCTCTGTGTCTTCCTACAAGCAAAACTTCGTTTCAGCTAAGGGCAGTCTCTTTTCAGCTAAAACGAACTACATCGTTCACGGAGCTCACACGTTTCTCATCTTAACAGACAAGCATTGGATGTTAGAGGACCAGTGCTTTGTATCAGTTTCAGAAGCAGAGTTGAACTAGATATTGTCCGTATGTGTAGGAAACACCGTTCTCTGTTCTCATCAAACTCACGTTTCCTGCTGTCTTAGAGACTCTAGAAAGCAAGAGCATGCTTCTTGTTCTAATGCAGAGTGTGATCAATGGATGAGAACACTGCTGTGTTTTTCACTTCAGAAATGGAGTTAAATCCCAGGCTCTGAGTCTTCCTACAAGCAAGACTTCATTTCAGGTAAGGGCAGTCAGTTTTCTGCTCAAACGAACTACATCGTTCACGAAGCTCACACGTTTCTCATCTTAACTGACAAGCATTGGATGTAAGATGGTCAGTGCTTTTTTTCAGTTTCAGAAGCAGATTTGGACTACATATGGACCATATGTGTAGGAAACACACTTCTTTTGTTCTGGGCACACTCAGATTTACTGCTGTATTAGAGACTCTAGAAAGCAAGAGTGTGCTTCTCGCTCTAAAGCAGAGTGTGAACTGTGGATGAAAACTATGCTGTGTGTTTCCCTTCAGAAAAGGAGTTAAATCCCAGGCTCTGTGTCTTCCTACAAGCAAAACTTCGTTTCAGGTAAGGGCAGTCACTTTTCAGCTAAAACGAACTACATCGTTCACGGAGCTCACACGTTTCTCGTCTTAACAGACAAGCATTGGAAGTTAGAGGACCAGTCCTTTGTATCAGTTTCAGAAGCAGAGTTGAACTAGATATGGTCCGTATGTGTAGGAAACACCGTTCTTTTGTTCTCAGCAAACTCACGTTTCCTGCTGTCTTAGAGACTCTATAAAGCAAGAGCGTGCTTCTTGTTCTAAAGAAGAGTGTGATCAATTGATGAGAACACTGCTGTGTGTTTCACTTCAGAAATGGAGTTAAATCCCAGGCTCTGAGTCTTCCTACAAGCAAGAATTCGTTTCAGGTAAGGGCAGTCACTTTTCTGCTCAAACGAACTACATCTTTCACGAAGCTCACACGTTTCTCATCTTAAATAACAAGCATTGGATGTTAGAGGACCAGTGCATTCTATCAGTTTCAGAAGAAGATTTTGATTACATATAGTCCATATGTGTAGGAAACACCGATCTTTTGTTCTCAACAAACTCACGTTTCCTGCTTTCTTAGAGACTTTAGAAAGCAAGAGCGTGCTTCTCGCTCTAAAGCAGAGTATGATCAATGGATGATTACACTGCTGTGTGTTTTACTTCAGATGGAGGTAAATCCCAGGCTCTGAGTCTTCTTACAACCATCACTTCAATTCAGGTAAGGGCAGTCACTTTCTGCTCAAACGAACTACATCGTTCACAAAGCTCACACGTTTCTCATCTTAACTTACAAGCATTGGATGTAAGATGGTCAGTGCATTGTATCAGTTTCAGAAGCAGATTTGGACTACATATGGTCCATATGTGTAGGAAACACCCTTCTTTTGTTCTGGGCACACTCAGATTTCCTGCTGTATTAGAGATTCTAGAAAGCAAGAGTGTCCTTCTCGCTCTAAAGCAGAGTGTGAACCATGGATGAAAACTATGCTTTGTGTTTCCCTTCAGAAAAGGAGTTAAATCCCACGCTCTGTGTCTTCCTACAAGCAAAACTTCGTTTCAGCTAAGGGCAGTCTCTTTTCAGCAAAAACCAACTACATCGTTCACGGAGCTCACACGTTTCTCATCTTAACAGACAAGCATTGGATGTTAGAGGACCAGTGCTTTGTATCAGTTTCAGAAGCAGAGTTGAACTAGATATTGTCCGTATGTGTAGGAAACACCGTTCTCTGTTCTCAGCAAACTCACGTTTCCTGCTGTCTTAGAGACTCTAGAAAGCAAGAGCATGCTTCTTGTTCTAACGCAGAGTGTGATCAATGGATGAGAACACTGCTGTGTGTTTCACTTCAGAAATGGAGTTAAATCCCAGGCTCTGAGTCTTCCTACAAGCAAGACTTCGTTTCAGGCAAGGGCAGTCAGTTTTCTGCTCAAACGAACTACATCGTTCACGAAGCTCACACGTTTCTCATCTTAACTGACAAGCATTGGAAGTTAGAGGGTCAGTGCTTTGTATCAGTTTCAGAAGCAGATTTGGACTACATATGGTCCATATGTGTAGGAAACACCGATCTTTTGTTCTGGGCACACTCACGTTTACTGCTGTCTTAGAGACTCTAGAAAGCAAGAGCGTGCTTCTCGCTCTAAAACAGAGTGTGATCCATGGATGAGACTATGCTGTGTGTTTCAGTTCAGAAATGGAGTTAAATCCCATGCTCTGTGTCTCGCTACAAGCAAGACTTCATTTCAGGTAAGGGCAGTCACTTTTCTGCTCAAAGGAACTACATCGTTCACGAAGCTCACACGTTTCTCATCTTAACTGACAAGCATTGGATGTTAGAGGACCAGTGCTTTGTATCTGTTTCAGAAGCAGAGTTGGACTAGATATGGTCCGTATGTGTAGGAAACACCGTTCTTTTGTTCTCAGCACACTCACGTTTCCTGCTGTCTTAGAGACTTTAGAAAGCAAGAGCCTGCTTCTCGCTCTAAAGCAGAGTATGATCAATGGATGATTACACTGCTGTGTGTTTTACTTCAGAAATGGAGTTAAATCCCAGGCTCTGAGTCTTCCTACAAGCAAGACTTCGTTTCAGGTAAGGGCAGTCAGTTTTCTGCTCAAACGATCTACATCGTTCACGAAGCTCACACGTTTCTCATCTTAACTGACAAGCATTGGATGTTAGAGGGTCAGTGCTTTGTATCAGTTTCAGAAGCAGATTTGGACTACATATGGTCCATATGTGTAGGAAACACCGATCTTTTGTTCTGGTCACACTCACGTTTCCTGCTGTCTTAGAGACTCTAGAAAGCAAGAGCGTGCTTCTCGCTCTAAAACAGAGTGTGATCCATGGATGAGACTATGCTGTGTGTTTCACTTCAGAAATGGAGTTAAATCCTATGCTCTGTGTCTCCCTACAAGCAAGACTACGTTTCAGGTAAGGGCAGTCACTTTTCTGCTCAAAGGAACTACACCGTTCACGAGCTAACACGTTTCTCATCTTAACTGACAAGCATTGGATGTTAGAGGACCAGTGCTTTGTATCTGTTTTAGAAGCAGAGTTGGACTAGATATGGTCCCTATGTGTAGGAAACACCGTTCTTTTGTTCTCAGCACACTCACGTTTCCTGCTGTCTTAGAGACTTTAGAAAGCAAGAGCGAGCTTCACACTCTAAAGCAGAGTATGATCAATGGATGATTACACTGCTGTGTGTTTTACTTCAGAAATGGAGTAAAATCCCATGCTCTGAGTTTTCCTACAAGCAAGACTTCGTTTCAGGTAAGGGCAGTCAGTTTTCTGCTCAAACGATCTACATCGTTCACGAAGCTCACACGTTTCTCATCTTAACTGACAAGCATTGGATGTAAGATGGTCAGTGCTTTTTTTCAGTTTCAGAAGCAGATTTGGACTACATATGGTCCATATGTGTAGGAAACACACTCCTTTTGTTCTGGGCACACTCAGATTTCCTGCTGTATTAGAGATTCTAGAAAGCAAGAGTGTCCTTCTCGCTCTAAAGCAGAGTGTGAACCATGGATGAAAACTATGCTTTGTGTTTCCCTTCAGAAAAGGAGTTAAATCCCACGCTCTATGTCTTCCTACAAGCAAAACTTCGTTTCAGCTAAGGGCAGTCTCTTTTCAGCTAAAACGAACTACATCGTTCACGGAGCTCACACGTTTCTCATCTTAACAGACAAGCATTGGATGTTAGAGGACCAGTGCTTTGTATCAGTTTCAGAAGCAGAGTTGAACTAGATATTGTCCGTATGTGTAGGAAACACCGTTCTCTGTTCTCATCAAACTCACGTTTCCTGCTGTCTTAGAGACTCTAGAAAGCAAGAGCATGCTTCTTGTTCTAATGCAGAGTGTGATCAATGGATGAGAACACTGCTGTGTTTTTCACTTCAGAAATGGAGTTAAATCCCAGGCTCTGAGTCTTCCTACAAGCAAGACTTCATTTCAGGTAAGGGCAGTCAGTTTTCTGCTCAAACGAACTACATCGTTCACGAAGCTCACACGTTTCTCATCTTAACTGACAAGCATTGGATGTAAGATGGTCAGTGCTTTTTTTCAGTTTCAGAAGCAGATTTGGACTACATATGGACCATATGTGTAGGAAACACACTTCTTTTGTTCTGGGCACACTCAGATTTACTGCTGTATTAGAGACTCTAGAAAGCAAGAGTGTGCTTCTCGCTCTAAAGCAGAGTGTGAACTGTGGATGAAAACTATGCTGTGTGTTTCCCTTCAGAAAAGGAGTTAAATCCCAGGCTCTGTGTCTTCCTACAAGCAAAACTTCGTTTCAGGTAAGGGCAGTCACTTTTCAGCTAAAACGAACTACATCGTTCACGGAGCTCACACGTTTCTCGTCTTAACAGACAAGCATTGGAAGTTAGAGGACCAGTCCTTTGTATCAGTTTCAGAAGCAGAGTTGAACTAGATATGGTCCGTATGTGTAGGAAACACCGTTCTTTTGTTCTCAGCAAACTCACGTTTCCTGCTGTCTTAGAGACTCTATAAAGCAAGAGCGTGCTTCTTGTTCTAAAGAAGAGTGTGATCAATTGATGAGAACACTGCTGTGTGTTTCACTTCAGAAATGGAGTTAAATCCCAGGCTCTGAGTCTTCCTACAAGCAAGAATTCGTTTCAGGTAAGGGCAGTCACTTTTCTGCTCAAACGAACTACATCTTTCACGAAGCTCACACGTTTCTCATCTTAAATAACAAGCATTGGATGTTAGAGGACCAGTGCATTCTATCAGTTTCAGAAGAAGATTTTGATTACATATAGTCCATATGTGTAGGAAACACCGATCTTTTGTTCTCAACAAACTCACGTTTCCTGCTTTCTTAGAGACTTTAGAAAGCAAGAGCGTGCTTCTCGCTCTAAAGCAGAGTATGATCAATGGATGATTACACTGCTGTGTGTTTTACTTCAGATGGAGGTAAATCCCAGGCTCTGAGTCTTCTTACAACCATCACTTCAATTCAGGTAAGGGCAGTCACTTTCTGCTCAAACGAACTACATCGTTCACAAAGCTCACACGTTTCTCATCTTAACTTACAAGCATTGGATGTAAGATGGTCAGTGCATTGTATCAGTTTCAGAAGCAGATTTGGACTACATATGGTCCATATGTGTAGGAAACACCCTTCTTTTGTTCTGGGCACACTCAGATTTCCTGCTGTATTAGAGATTCTAGAAAGCAAGAGTGTCCTTCTCGCTCTAAAGCAGAGTGTGAACCATGGATGAAAACTATGCTTTGTGTTTCCCTTCAGAAAAGGAGTTAAATCCCACGCTCTGTGTCTTCCTACAAGCAAAACTTCGTTTCAGCTAAGGGCAGTCTCTTTTCAGCTAAAACCAACTACATCGTTCACGGAGCTCACACGTTTCTCATCTTAACAGACAAGCATTGGATGTTAGAGGACCAGTGCTTTGTATCAGTTTCAGAAGCAGAGTTGAACTAGATATTGTCCGTATGTGTAGGAAACACCGTTCTCTGTTCTCAGCAAACTCACGTTTCCTGCTGTCTTAGAGACTCTAGAAAGCAAGAGCATGCTTCTTGTTCTAACGCAGAGTGTGATCAATGGATGAGAACACTGCTGTGTTTTTCACTTCAGAAATGGAGTTAAATCCCAGGCTCTGAGTCTTCCGACAAGCAAGACTTCATTTCAGGTAAGGGCAGTCACTTTTCAGCTCAAACGAACTACATCGTTCACGAAGCTCACACGTTTCTCATCTTAACTGACAAGCATTGGATGTTAGAGGACCAGTGCTTTGTATCTGTTTTAGAAGCAGAGTTGGACTAGATATGGTCCCTATGTGTAGGAAACACCGTTCTTTTGTTCTCAGCACACTCACGTTTCCTGCTGTCTTAGAGACTTTAGAAAGCAAGAGCGAGCTTCACACTCTAAAGCAGAGTATGATCAATGGATGATTACACTGCTGTGTGTTTTACTTCAGAAATGGAGTAAAATCCCATGCTCTGAGTTTTCCTACAAGCAAGACTTCGTTTCAGGTAAGGGCAGTCATTTTTCTGCTCAAACGATCTACATCGTTCACGAAGCTCACACGTTTCTCATCTTAACTGACAAGCATTGGATGTAAGATGGTCAGTGCTTTTTTTCAGTTTCAGAAGCAGATTTGGACTACATATGGACCATATGTGTAGGAAACACACTTCTTGGTTCTGGGCACACTCAGATTTACTGCTGTATTAGAGACTCTAGAAAGCAAGAGTGTGCTTCTCGCTCTAAAGCAGAGTGTGAACCATGGATGAAAACTATGCTGTGTGTTTCCCTTCAGAAAAGGAGTTAAATCCCAGGCTCTGTGTCTTCCTACAAGCAAAACTTCGTTTCAGGTAAGGGCAGTCACTTTTCAGCTAAAACGAACTACATCGTTCACGGAGCTCACACGTTTCTCGTCTTAACAGACAAGCATTGGAAGTTAGAGGACCAGTGCTTTGTATCAGTTTCAGAAGCAGAGTTGAACTAGATATGGTCCGTATGTGTAGGAAACACCGTTCTTTTGTTCTCAGCAAACTCACGTTTCCTGCTGTCTTAGAGACTCTATAAAGCAAGAGCGTGCTTCTTGTTCTAAAGAAGAGTGTGATCAATTGATGAGAACACTGCTGTGTGTTTCACTTCAGAAATGGAGTTAAATCCCAGGCTCTGAGTCTTCCTTCAAGCAAGAATTCGTTTCAGGTAAGGGCAGTCACTTTTCTGCTCAAACGAACTACATCTTTCACGAAGCTCACACGTTTCTCATCTTAACTGACAAGCATTGGATGTTAGAGGACCAGTGCATTCTATCAGTTTCAGAAGAAGATTTTGATTACATATAGTCCATATGTGTAGGAAACACCGATCTTTTGTTCTCAGCAAACTCACGTTTCCTGCTTTCTTAGAGACTTTAGAAAGCAAGAGCGTGCTTCTCGTTCTAAAGCAGAGTATGATCAATGGATGATTACACTGCTGTGTGTTTTACTTCAGAAATGGAGGTAAATCCCAGGCTCTGAGTCTTCTTACAACCATCACTTCAATTCAGGTAAGGGCAGTCACTTTCTGCTCAAACGAACTACATCGTTCACAAAGCTCACACGTTTCTCATCTTAACTTACAAGCATTGGATGTAAGATGGTCAGTGCTTTGTATCAGTTTCAGAAGCA
>CATKUP010001024.1:0-12000 GCA_949786385.1 Onychomys leucogaster
TCGCTCTTAACTGAAAAGCATTGTATGTTAGAGGACCTGTGGTTTATTTCAGTTTCAGAAAGAGAGTTGAACTAGATATGGTCCGTGTGTGTAGGAAACACAGTTCTTTTGTTCTGAGCACACTCACGTTTCCCTCTGTATTAGAGACTCTAGAAAGCAAGAGCGTGCTTCTTGCTCTAAAGCAGAGTGTGTTTCATGGATGAGAACTGTGCGCTGTGTTTCCCTTCAGAAATGGACTTAAATGCCAGGCTCTGTGTCTTCCTTCAAGCAAGACTTAGTTTCAGGTAAACGCAGTCACATTTCAGCTCAAACGAAGCTACATTGTTCATGAAGCTCACACGTTTCTCGCTTTTCACTGAAAAGCTTTGGATGTTCGAGGACCTGTGGATTCTATCAGTTTCAGAAACAGAGTTGAACTAGATATGGTCCGTGTGTGTAGGAAACACAGATCTTTTGTTCTGAGCACACTCACGTTTCCCTCTGTATTATAGATTCTAGAAAGCAAGAGCGTGCTTCTTGCTATAAAGCAGAGTGTGTTTCATGGATGGGAACTGTGCCGTGTGTTTCCCTTCAGAAACGGAGTTAAATGCCAGGCTCTGTGTCTTTCTACAAGCAAGACTTCGTTTCAGATAAACGCAGTCACTTTTCAGCTCAAACGAAGCTACAATGTTCACGAAGTTCACATGTTTCTTGCTATTCACTGAAAAGCATTGGATGTTAGAGGACATGTGGATTCTATCAGTTTCAGAACATAGTTGAACTAGATATGGTCCGTGTGTGTAGGAAACACAGTTCTTTTGTTCTGAGCACACTCACGTTTCCCTCTGTATTAGAGACTCTAGAAAGCAAGAGCGTGCTTCTTGCTCTAAAGCAGATTGTGTTTCATGGATGAGAACTGTGCCCTGTGTTTCCCTTCAGAAACGGAGTTAAATGCCAGGCTCTGTGTCTTCCTTTAAGCAAGACTACGTTTCAGGTAAACGCAGTCGCTTTTCAGCTCAAACGAAGCTACATTGTTCACAAAGCTCACACGTTTCTCGCTCTTAACTGAAAAGCATTGTATGTTAGAGGACCTGTGGTTTATTTCAGTTTCAGAAAGAGAGTTGAAGTAGATATGGTCCGTGTGTGTAGGAAACACCGTTCTTTTGTTCACAGCACACTCACGTTTCCCTCTGTATTAGAGATTCTAGAAAGCAAGAGCGTGCTTCTTGCTCTAAAGCAGAGTGTGTTTCATGGATGAGAACTGTGCCCTGTGTTTCCCTTCAGAAACGGAGTTAAATGCCAGGCTCTGTGTCTTTCTTCAAGCAAGACTTCGTTTCAGGTGAACGCAGTCACTTTACAGCTCAAACGAAGCTACATGGTTCACAAAGCATACACGTTTCTCGCTCTTAACTGAAAAGCATTGGATGTTAGAGGACCTGTGGTTTGTGTCAGTTTCAGAAACAGAGTTGAACTAGATATGGTCCGTGTGTGTAGGAAACACCGTTCTATTGTTCTGAGCACACTCACGTTTCCCTGTGTATTAGAGACTCTAGAAAGTAAGAGCATGCTTCTTGCTCTAAAGCAGAGTGTGTTTCATGGATGAGAACTGTGCCGTGTGTTTCCCTTCAGAAATGGACTTAAATGCCAGGCTCTGTGTCTTCCTTCAAGCAAGACTTGGTTTCAGGTAAACACAGTCACTTTTCAGCTCAAACGAAGCTACATTGTTCACGAAGCTCACATGTTTCTCGCTTTTCACTGAAAAGCATTGGATGTTAGAGGACATGTGGTTTATATCAGTTTCAGAAACAGAGTTGAGCTATATATGGACCATGTGTGTAGGAAACACCGTTCTTTTGTTCTGAGCACACTCACCTTTCCCTGTGTATTAGAGACTCTAGAAATCAAGAGCGTGCTTCTTGCTCTAAAGCAGAGTGTGTTTCATGGATGAGAACTGTGCCCTGTGTTTCCCTTCAGAAACAGAGTTAAATGCCAGGCTCTGTGTCTTCCTTCAAGCAAGACTTGGTTTCGGGTAAACTCAGACACTTTTCAGCTCAAATGAAGCTACCTTGATCACGAAGCTCACACGTTTCTTGCTCTTAACTGAATACATTGGATGTTAGAAGACCTGTGGTTTGTATCAGTTTCAGAAACAGAGTTGAACTAGATATGGTCCATGTGTGTAGGAAACACAGTTCTTTTTTTCTGAGCACACTCACGTTTCCCTCTTTATTAGAGACTCTAGAAAGAAAGAGCATGCTTCTTGCTCTAAAGCAGAGTGTGTTTCATGGATGGGAACTGTGCCCTGTATTTCCCTTCAGAAACGGAGTTAAATGCCACGACTGTGTCTTTCTTCAAGCAAGACTTCGTTTCAGGTAAACGCAGTCACTTTACAGCTCAAACGAAGCTACATTGTTCACGAAGCTCACACGTTTCTCGCTCTTAACTGAAAAGCATTGGATGTTAGAGGACCTGTGGTTTGTATCAGTTTCAGAAACAGTGTTGAACTAGATATGGTCCGTGTGTAGTAAACACATTTCTTTTTTTCTGAGCACACTCACGTTTCCCTCTGTATGAGACTCTAGAAAGCAAGAGCGTGCTTCTTGCTCTAAAGCAGAGTGTGTTTTATGGATTAGAACTGTGCCGTGTGTTTCCCTTCAGAAACGGAGTTAAATGCCAGGCTCTGTGCCTTCCTACTAGCAAGACTTCGTTTCAGGTAAATGCAGTCATTTTCAGCGCCAAACGAAGCTGCATTGTTCACGAAGCTCACACGTTTCTCGCTCTTAACTGAAAAGCATTGTATGTTAGAGGACCTGTGGTTTGTGTCAGTTTCAGAAACAGAGTTGAACTAGATATGGTCCGTGTGTGTAGGAAACACTGTTCGTTTGTTCTGAGCACACTCACGTTTCCCTCTGTATTAGAGATTCTAGAAAGCAAGAGCGTGCTTCTTGCTATAAAGCAGATTGTGTTTCATGGATGAGAACTGTGCTGTGTGTTTCCCTTCAGAAAGGGAGTTAAATGCCAGGCTCTGTGTCTTTCTTCAAGCAAGACTTCGTTTCAGGTAAACGCAGTCACTTTTCAGCTCAAACGAAGCTACATTTTTCACGAAGCTCACACGTTTCTCGCTCTTAACTGAAAAGCATTGTATGTTAGAGGACCTGTGGTTTGTGTCAGTTTCAGAAACAGAGTTGAACTAGATATGGTCCGTGTGTGTAGGAAACACCGTTCTTTTGTTCTGAGCACACTAACGTTTCCCTGTGTATTAGAGACTCTAGAAAGTAAGAGCATGCTTCTTGCTCTAAAGCAGAGTGTGTTTCATGGATGAGAATTGTGCCGTGTGTTTCCCTTCAGAAATGGACTTAAATGCCAGGCTCTGTGTCTTCCTTCAAGCAAGACTTGGTTTCAGGTAAACGCTGTCACTTTTTAGCTCAAACGAAGCTACATTGTTCACGAAGCTCACATGTTTCTCGCTTTTCACTGAAAAGCATTGGATGTTAGAGGACCTGTGGATTCTATCAGTTTCAGTAACAGAGTTGAACTAGATATAGTCCGTGTATGTAGGAAACACAGTTCTTTTGTTCTGAGCACAATCACGTTTCCCTCTGTATTAGAGATTCTAGAAAGCAAGAGCGTGCTTCTTGCTCTAAATCAGAGTGGGTTTCATGGATGTGAACTGTGCTGTATGTTTCCCTTCAGAAACGGAGTTAAATGCCAGGCTCTGTGTCTTTCTTCAAGCAAGACTTCGTTTCAGGTAAACGCAGTCACTTTTCAGCTCAAACGAAGCTTCTTGTTCACGAAGCTCACACGTTTCTCGCTCTTAACTGAAAAGCATTGGATGTTAGAGGACATGTGGTTTATTTCAGTTTCAGAAAGAGAGTTGAACTAGATATGGTCCGTGTGTGTAGGAAACACCGTTCTTTTGTTCACAGCACACTCACGTTTCCCTCTGTGTTAGAGACTCTAGAAAGCAAGAGCGTGCTTCTTGCTCTAAAGCAGAGTGTGTTTCATGGATGAGAACTGTGCCGTGTGTTTCCCTTCAGAAACGGAGTTAAATGCCAGGCTCTGTGTCTTTCTTCAAGCAAGACTTGGTTTCAGGTAAACGCAGTCACTTTTCAGCACAAAAGAAGCTGCATTGTTCACGAAGCTCACACGTTTCTCGCTTTTCACTGAAAAGGATTGTATGTTAGAGGACCTGTGGTTTATTTCAGTTTCAGAAAGAGAGTTGAACTAGATATGGTCCGTGTGTGTAGGAAATACCGTTCTTTTGTTCACTGCACACTCACGTTTCCCTCTGTATTAGAGACTCTAGAAAGCAAGAGCGTGCTTCTTGCTCTAAAGCAGAGTGTGTTTCATGGATGAGAACTGTGCCGTGTGTTTCCCTTCAGAAACGGAGTGAAATGCCAGGCTCTGTGTCTTTCTTCAAGCCAGACTTGGTTTCAGGTAAACGCAGTCACTTTTCAGCTCAAACCAAGCTACATTGTTAACAAAGCTCACACATTTCTCGCTCTTAACTGAAAAGCATTGTATGTTAGAGGACCTGTGGTTTATTTCAGTTTCAGAAAGAGAGTTGAACTAGATATGGTCCGTGTGTGTAGGAAACACAGTTCTTTTGTTCTGAGCACACTCACGTTTCCCTCTGTATTAGAGACTCTAGAAAGCAAGAGCGTGCTTCTTGCTCTAAAGCAGAGTGTGTTTCATGGATGAGAACTGTGCGCTGTGTTTCCCTTCAGAAATGGACTTAAATGCCAGGCTCTGTGTCTTCCTTCAAGCAAGACTTGGTTTCAGGTAAACGCAGTCACATTTCAGCTCAAACGAAGCTACATTGTTCATGAAGCTCACACGTTTCTCGCTCTTAACTGAAAAGCATTGGATGTTAGAGGACCTGTGGTTTGTGTCAGTTTCAGAAACAGAGTTGAACTAGATATGGTCCGTGTGTGTAGGAAACACAGATCTTTTGTTCTGAGCACACTCACGTTTCCCTCTGTATTATAGATTCTAGAAAGCAAGAGCGTGCTTCTTGCTATAAAGCAGAGTGTGTTTCATGGATGGGAACTGTGCCGTGTGTTTCCCTTCAGAAACGGAGTTAAATGCCAGGCTCTGTGTCTTTCTACAAGCAAGACTTCGTTTCAGATAAACGCAGTCACTTTTCAGCTCAAACGAAGCTACAATGTTCACGAAGTTCACATGTTTCTTGCTATTCACTGAAAAGCATTGGATGTTAGAGGACATGTGGATTCTATCAGTTTCAGAACATAGTTGAACTAGATATGGTCCGTGTGTGTAGGAAACACAGTTCTTTTGTTCTGAGCACACTCACGTTTCCCTCTGTATTAGAGACTCTAGAAAGCAAGAGCGTGCTTCTTGCTCTAAAGCAGAGTGTGTTTCATGGATGAGAACTGTGCCCTGTGTTTCCCTTCAGAAATGGACTTAAATGCCAGGTTCTGTGTCTTCCTTCAAGCAAGACTTGGTTTCAGGTAAACGCAGTCACATTTCAGCTCAAACGAAGCTACATTGTTCACGAAGCTCACACGTTTCTCGCTTTTCACTGAAAAGCATTGGATGTAGGACCTGTGGTTTGTGTCAGTTTCAGAATCAGAGTTGAACTAGATATGGTCCGTGTGTGTAGGAAACACAGTTCTTTTGTTTTGAGCACACTCACATTTCCCGTTGTATTAGAGACTCTAGAAAGCAAGTGCATGCTTCTTGCTCTAAAGCAGAGTGTGTTTCATGGATGAGAACTGTGCCCTGTGTTTCCCTTCAGAAACGGAGTTAAATGCCAGCACTGTGTCTTTCTTCAAGCAAGACTTCGTTTCAGGTAAACGCAGTCACTTTACAACTCAAATAAAGCTACATTGTTCACGAAGGTCACACGTTTCTTGCTCTTAACTGAAAAGCATTGGATGTTAGAGGACCTGTGGTTTGTATCAGTTTCAGAAACAGAGTTGAACTAGATATGGTCCATGTGTGTAGGAAACACAGTTCTTTTGTTCTGACCACACTCACGTTTCCCTCTGTATTAGAGAATCTAGAAAGCAAGAGCGTGCTTCTTGCTCTAAAGCAGAGTGTGGTTCATGGATGAGAACTGTGCCCTGTGTTTCCCTTCAGAAACGGAGTTAAATGCCAGGCTCTGTGTCTTCCTTCAAGCAAGACTTGGTTTCAGGTAAACGCAGACAGTTTTCAGCTCAAACGAAGCTACATTGTTCACGAAGCTCACACGTTCTTGCTTTTCACTGAAAAGCATTGGATGTTAGAGGACCTGTGGATTCTATCAGTTTCAGAAACAGAGTTGAACTAGATATGGTCAGTGTTTGTAGGAAACACAGTTCTTTTGTTCTGACCACACTCACGTTTCCCTCTGTATTAGATATTCGAGAAAGCAAGAGCTGCTTCTTGCTCTAAAGCAGAATGTGTTTCATGGATGAGAACTGTGCCGTGTGTTTCCCTTCAGAAACTGAGTTAAATGCCAGGCTCTGTGTCTTTCTACAAGCAAGACTTCGTTTCAGGTAAACGCAGTCACTTTTCAGCTCAAACGAAGCTACATTGTTCACGAAGCTCACACGTTTCTCGCTTTTCACTGAAAAGGATTGTATGTTAGAGGACCTGTTGAATCTATCAGTTTCAGAAACAGAGTTGAACTAGATATGGTCCATGTGTGTAGGAAACACAGTTCTTTTGTTCTGAGCACACTCACGTTTCCCTCTGTATTAGAGATTCTAGAAAGCAAGAGCGGGCTTCTTGCTATAAAGCAGATTGTGTTTCATGGATGAGAACTGTGCTGTGTGTTTCCCTTCAGAAAGGGAGTTAAATGCCAGGCTCTGTGTCTTTCTTCAAGCAAGACTTCGTTTCAGGTAAACGCAGTCACTTTTCAGCTCAAACGAAGCTACATTTTTCACGAAGCTCACACGTTTCTCGCTCTTAACTGAAAAGCATTGTATGTTAGAGGACCTGTGGTTTGTGTCAGTTTCAGAAACAGAGTTGAACTAGATATGGTCCGTGTGTGTAGGAAACACCGTTCTTTTGTTCTGAGCACACTAACGTTTCCCTGTGTATTAGAGACTCTAGAAAGTAAGAGCATGCTTCTTGCTCTAAAGCAGAGTGTGTTTCATGGATGAGAATTGTGCCGTGTGTTTCCCTTCAGAAATGGACTTAAATGCCAGGCTCTGTGTCTTCCTTCAAGCAAGACTTGGTTTCAGGTAAACGCTGTCACTTTTTAGCTCAAACGAAGCTACATTGTTCACGAAGCTCACATGTTTCTCGCTTTTCACTGAAAAGCATTGGATGTTAGAGGACCTGTGGATTCTATCAGTTTCAGTAACAGAGTTGAACTAGATATAGTCCGTGTATGTAGGAAACACAGTTCTTTTGTTCTGAGCACAATCACGTTTCCCTCTGTATTAGAGATTCTAGAAAGCAAGAGCGTGCTTCTTGCTCTAAATCAGAGTGGGTTTCATGGATGTGAACTGTGCTGTATGTTTCCCTTCAGAAACGGAGTTAAATGCCAGGCTCTGTGTCTTTCTTCAAGCAAGACTTCGTTTCAGGTAAACGCAGTCACTTTTCAGCTCAAACGAAGCTTCTTGTTCACGAAGCTCACACGTTTCTCGCTCTTAACTGAAAAGCATTGGATGTTAGAGGACCTGTGGTTTATTTCAGTTTCAGAAAGAGAGTTGAACTAGATATGGTCCGTGTGTGTAGGAAATACCGTTCTTTTGTTCACTGCACACTCACGTTTCCCTCTGTATTAGAGACTCTAGAAAGCAAGAGCGTGCTTCTTGCTCTAAAGCAGAGTGTGTTTCATGGATGAGAACTGTGCACTGTGTTTCCCTTCAGAAATGGACTTAAATGCCAGGCTCTGTGTCTTCCTTCAAGCAAGACTTGGTTTCAGGTAAACGCAGTCACATTTCAGCTCAAACGAAGCTACATTGTTCATGAAGCTCACACGTTTCTCGCTTTTCACTGAAAAGCATTGGATATTAGAGGACCTGTGGATTCTATCAGTTTCAGAAACAGAGTTGAACTAGATATGGTCCGTGTGTGTAGGAAACACAGATCTTTTGTTCTGAGCACACTCACGTTTCCCTCTGTATTATAGATTCTAGAAAGCAAGAGCGTGCTTCTTGCTATAAAGCAGAGTGTGTTTCATGGATGGGAACTGTGCCGTGTGTTTCCCTTCAGAAACGGAGTTAAATGCCAGGCTCTGTGTCTTTCTACAAGCAAGACTTCGTTTCAGATAAACGCAGTCACTTTTCAGCTCAAACGAAGCTACAATGCTCACGAAGTTCACATGTTTCTTGCTATTCACTGAAAAGCATTGGATGTTAGAGGACAGGTGGATTCTATCAGTTTCAGAACATAGTTGAACTAGATATGGTCCGTGTGTGTAGGAAACACAGTTCTTTTGTTCTGAGCACACTCACGTTTCCCTCTGTATTAGAGACTCTAGAAAGCAAGAGCGTGCTTCTTGCTCTAAAGCAGAGTGTGTTTCATGGATGAGAACTGTGCCCTGTGTTTCCCTTCAGAAATGGACTTAAATGCCAGGCTCTGTGTCTTCCTTCAAGCAAGACTTGGTTTCAGGTAAACGCAGTCACATTTCAGCTCAAACGAAGCTACATTGTTCACGAAGCTCACACGTTTCTCGCTTTTCACTGAAAAGCATTGGATGTAGGACCTGTGGTTTGTGTCAGTTTCAGAATCAGAGTTGAACTAGATATGGTCCGTGTGTGTAGGAAACACAGTTCATTTGTTCTGAGCACACTCACGTTTCCCTCTGTATTAGAGACTCTAGAAAGTAAGAGCATGCTTCTTGCTCTAAAGCAGAGTGTGTTTCATGGATGAGAACTGTGCCCTGTGTTTCCCTTCAGAAACGGAGTTAAATGCCAGGCTCTGTGTCTTCCTTTAAGCAAGACTACGTTTCAGGTAAACGCAGTCGCTTTTCAGCTCAAACGAAGCTACATTGTTCACAAAGCTCACACGTTTCTCGCTCTTAACTGAAAAGCATTGTATGTTAGAGGACCTGTGGTTTATTTCAGTTTCAGAAAGAGAGTTGAAGTAGATATGGTCCGTGTGTGTAGGAAACACCGTTCTTTTGTTCACTGCACACTCACGTTTCCCTCTGTATTAGAAACTCTAGAAAGCAAGAGCATGCTTCTTGCTCTAAAGCAGAGTGTGTTTCATGGATGAGAACTGTGCCCTGTGTTTCCCTTCAGAAACGGAGTTAAATGCCAGGCTCTGTGTCTTTCTTCAAGCAAGACTTCGTTTCAGGTGAACGCAGTCACTTTACAGCTCAAACGAAGCTACATGGTTCACAAAGCATACACGTTTCTCGCACTTAACTGAAAAGCATTGGATGTTAGAGGACCTGTGGTTTGTGTCAGTTTCAGAAACAGAGTTGAACTAGATATGGTCCGTGTGTGTAGGAAACACCGTTCTATTGTTCTGAGCACACTCACGTTTCCCTGTGTATTAGAGACTCTAGAAAGTAAGAGCATGCTTCTTGCTCTAAAGCAGAGTGTGTTTCATGGATGAGAACTGTGCCCTGTATTTCCCTTCAGAAACGGAGTTAAATGCCACGACTGTGTCTTTCTTCAAGCAAGACTTCGTTTCAGGTAAACGCAGTCACTTTACAGCTCAAACGAAGCTACATTGTTCACGAAGCTCACACGTTTCTCGCTCTTAACTGAAAAGCATTGGATGTTAGAGGACCTGTGGTTTGTATCAGTTTCAGAAACAGTGTTGAACTAGATATGGTCCGTGTGTAGTAAACACATTTCTTTTTTTCTGAGCACACTCACGTTTCCCTCTGTATGAGACTCTAGAAAGCAAGAGCGTGCTTCTGGCTCTAAAGCAGAGTGTGTTTTATGGATGAGAACTGTGCCGTGTGTTTCCCTTCAGAAACGGAGTTAAATGCCAGGCTCTGTGCCTTCCTACTAGCAAGACTTCGTTTCAGGTAAATGCAGTCACTTTTCAGCGCCAAACGAAGCTGCATTGTTCACGAAGCTCACACGTTTCTCGCTCTTAACTGAAAAGCATTGTATGTTAGAGGACCTGTGGTTTGTGTCAGTTTCAGAAACAGAGTTGAACTAGATATGGTCCGTATGTGTAGGAAACACTGTTCGTTTGTTCTGAGCACACTCACGTTTCCCTGTGTATTAGAAACTCTAGAAAGTAAGAGAATGCTACTTGCTCTAAAGCAGAGTGTGTTTCATGGATGAGAACTGTGCCATGTGTTTCCCTTCAGAAATGGACTTAAATGCCAGGCTCTGTGTCTTTCTACAAGCAAGACTTCGTTTCAGGTAAACGCAGTCACTTTTCAGGTCAAACGAAGCTACATTGTTCACGAAGCTCACACGTTTCTCGCTTTTCACTGAAAAGGATTGGATGTTAGTAGACCTGTGGTTTGTATCAGTTTCAGAAACAGAGTTGAACTAGATATGGTCCGTGTGTGTAGGAAACACCGTTCTTTTGTTCTGAGCACACTCACGTTTCCCTGTGTATTACAGACTCTAGAAAGTAAGAGCATGCTTCTTGCTCTAAAGCAGAGTGTGTTTCATGGATGAGAATTGTGCCGTGTGTTTCCCTTCAGAAATGGACTTAAATGCCAGGCTCTGGATCTTCCTTCAAGCAAGACTTGGTTTCAGATAAACGCTGTCACTTTTCAGCTCAAACGAAGCTACATTGTTCACGAAGCTCACATGTTTCTCGCTTTTCACTGAAAAGCATTGGATGTTAGAGGACCTGTGGATTCTATCAGTTTCAGTAACAGAGTTGAACTAGATATAGTCCGTGTATGTAGGAAACACAGTTCTTTTGTTCTGAGCACAATCACGTTTCCCTCTGTATTAGAGATTCTAGAAAGCAAGAGCGTGCTTCTTGCTCTAAATCAGAGTGGGTTTCATGGATGTGAACTGTGCTGTATGTTTCCCTTCAGAAACGGAGTTAAATGCCAGGCTCTGTGTCTTTCTTCAAGCAAGACTTCGTTTCAGGTAAACGCAGTCACTTTTCAGCTCAAACGAAGCTTCTTGTTCACGAAGCTCACACGTTTCTCGCTCTTAACTGAAAAGCATTGGATGTTAGAGGACATGTGGTTTATTTCAGTTTCAGAAAGAGAGTTGAACTAGATATGGTCCGTGTGTGTAGGAAACACCGTTCTTTTGTTCACAGCACACTCACGTTTCCCTCTGTGTTAGAGACTCTAGAAAGCAAGAGCGTGCTTCTTGCTCTAAAGCAGAGTGTGTTTCATGGATGAGAACTGTGCCGTGTGTTTCCCTTCAGAAACGGAGTTAAATGCCAGGCTCTGTGTCTTTCTTCAAGCAAGACTTGGTTTCAGGTAAACGCAGTCACTTTTCAGCACAAAAGAAGCTGCATTGTTCACGAAGCTCACACGTTTCTCGCTTTTCACTGAAAAGGATTGTATGTTAGAGGACCTGTGGTTTATTTCAGTTTCAGAAAGAGAGTTGAACTAGATATGGTCCGTGTGTGTAGGAAATACCGTTCTTTTGTTCACTGCACACTCACGTTTCCCTCTGTATTAGAGACTCTAGAAAGCAAGAGCGTGCTTCTTGCTCTAAAGCAGAGTGTGTTTCATGGATGAGAACTGTGCCGTGTGTTTCCCTTCAGAAACGGAGTGAAATGCCAGGCTCTGTGTCTTTCTTCAAGCCAGACTTGGTTTCAGGTAAACGCAGTCACTTTTCAGCTCAAACCAAGCTACATTGTTAACAAAGCTCACACATTTCTCGCTCTTAACTGAAAAGCATTGTATGTTAGAGGACCTGTGGTTTATTTCAGTTTCAGAAAGAGAGTTGAACTAGATATGGTCCGTGTGTGTAGGAAACACAGTTCTTTTGTTCTGAGCACACTCACGTTTCCCTCTGTATTAGAGACTCTAGAAAGCAAGAGCGTGCTTCTTGCTCTAAAGCAGAGTGTGTTTCATGGATGAGAACTGTGCGCTGTGTTTCCCTTCAGAAATGGACTTAAATGCCAGGCTCTGTGTCTTCCTTCAAGCAAGACTTGGTTTCAGGTAAACGCAGT
>CATKUP010001025.1:0-12000 GCA_949786385.1 Onychomys leucogaster
ACCGGAGTTAAATGCCAGGTCTGTGTCTTCCTACAAGCAAGACTTCGTTTCTGGTAAACGCAGTCACTTTTCAGCTCAAACAAAGCTACATAGACCACGAAGCTCACACAGGTCTCGCGGTTAACTGAAAAGCATTGGATGTTAGAGGTCCTGAGGCTTGTATCAGTTTGAGAAGTGGAGTTTAACTAGATATGGTCCGTGTGTGTAGGAAATACAGTTCTTTTGTGCTGAGCACACTCACGTTTCCCGCCTTCTTATAGACTCTAGAAAGCAAGAGCGTGCTTCTTGCTCTAAAGCAGAGTGTGTTTCATGGATGAGATCTGAGCTGTGTGTTTCCCTTCAGAAACGGAGTTAAATGCCAGGTCTCTGTCTTCCTACAAGCAAGATTTCGTTTCTGGTAAACGCAGTCACGTTTGAGATCAAAGGAAGCTACATAGTTCACAAAGCTCACACGTTTCTCGCTATTAACTGAAAAACATTAGATGTTAGAGGACCTGTGGTTTGTATCAGTTTTAGAAGCAGAGTTGAACTAGATGTGGTCCGTGTGTGTAGGAAACACAGTTCCTTTGTTCTGAGCACACTCACATTTCCCGCCTTATTAGAGACTATAGAAAGCAAGAGTGTGCTTCTTGCTCTAAAGCCGGTTGTGTTTCATGGATGAGAACTGTGCTGTGTGTTTCCCTTCAGAAACGGAGTTAAATGCCAGGCTCTGTGTCTTCCTACAAGCAAGACTTCTTTTCTGGTAAACGCAGTCACTTTTCAGCTTAAACGAAGCTACATAGTTCACGATGCTCACACGTTTCTTGCTCTTAACGGAAAAGCATTGGATGTTAGAGAACCTGTGGTTTGTACCAGTTTCAGAAGCAGAGATGACCTAGATATGGTCCGTGTGTGTAGGAAACACACTTCTTTTGTTCTGAGCACATGCACGTTTCCCGCCTCATTAGAGATTCTAGAAAGCAATTGCGTGCTTCTTGCTCTAAAGCAGAGTGTGTTTCATGGATGAAAACTGTGCTGTGTGTTTCCCTTCAGAAACGGAGTTAAATGCCAGGTCTGTGTCTTCCTACAAGCAAGACTTTGTTTCTGCTAAAGGCAGTCACTTTTCAGCCCAAAGAAGCTACTTAGTTCACAAAGCTAACACGTTTCTCGCTCTTCACTGAAAAGCATTGGATGTTATGGGACCTGTGGTTTGTATCACTTTCAGAAGCAGAGTTGAACTAGCTATGGTCCCTGTGTGTAGGAAACACAGTTCTTTGTTCTGAGCACACTCACGTTTCCCGTCTCATTAGAGACTCTAGAAAGCAAGAGCGTGCTTCTTGCTCTAAAGCAGAGTGCGTTTCATGGATGAGAACTGTGCTGTGTTTTTCCCTTCAGAAACGGAGTTAAATGCCAGGCTCTGTGTCTTCCTACAAGCTAGACTTTGTTTCTGGTAAACGAAGTCACTTTTCAGCTTAAACAAAGCTACATAGTTCAAGAAGTTCACACGTTTCTTGCTCTTAACTGAAAAGCATTGAATGTTAGAGGACCTGTGGTTTGTATCATTTTCAGAATCGGAGTTGAAATATATATGGTCTGTGTGTGTAGGAAACACACTTCTTTTGTTCTGAGCACAATCACGTTTCTGGCCTCATTAGAGATTCTAGAAAGCAAGAGCGTGCTTCTTGCTCCAAAGCAGAGTCTGTTTCATGGATGAAAACTGTGCTGTGTGTTTCCCTTCAGAAACGGAGTTAAATTCCAGGTCTGTGTCTTCCTACAAGCAAGACTTCGTTTCTGCTAAAGGCAGTCACTTTTCAGCCCAAAGAAGCTACATAGTTCACAAAGCTAAAACGTTTCTTGCTCTTAACTGAAAAGCATTGGATGTTAGAGGACCTGTGGTTTGTATCAGATTCAGAAGCAGAGTTGAGCTAGCTATGGTCCTTGTGTGTAGGAAACACAGTTCTTTTGTTCTGAGCACTCTCACGTTTCCCGCCTCATTAGAGACTCTAGAAAGCAAGAGCGTGCTTCTTGCTCTAAAGCAGAGTGTGTTTCATGGAAGAGAACTGTGTTGTGTTTTTCCCTTCAGAAACGGAGTTAAATGCCATGCTCTGTGTCTTCCTACAAGGAAGACTTCGTTTCTGGTAAACGCAGTCACTTTTCAGCTTAAACGAAGCTACATAGTTCACGAAGCTCACACGTTTCTTGCTCTTAACTGAAAAGCATTGGATGTTAGAGGACCTGTGGTTTGTATCATTTTCAGAAGCGGAGTTGAAATAGATATGGTCCGTGTGTGTAGGAAACACAGTTATTTTTTCTGAGCACACTCACGTTTCCCGCCTCATTAGAGATTCTAGAAAGCAAGAGCGTGCTTCTTGCTCTAAAGCAGAGTGTGTTTCATGGGTGGGAACTGTGCTGTGTGTTTCCCATCAGAACCTGAGTTAAATGCCAGGTCTGTGTCTCCCTACAAGCAAGACTTCGTTTCTGGTAAACGCAGTCACTTTTCAGCTCAAACAATGCTACATAGACCACGAAGCTCACACAGGTCTCGCGGTTAACTGAAAAGCATTGGATGTTAGAGGTCCTGAGGCTTGTATCAGTTTGAGAAGTGGAGTTTAACTAGATATGGTCCGTGTGTGGAGGAAATACAGTTCTTTTGTGCTGAGCACACTCACGTTTCCCGCCTTCTTATAGACTCTAGAAAGCAAGAGCGTGCTTCTTGCTCTAAAGCAGAGTGTGTTTCATGGATGAGATCTGAGCTGTGTGTTTCCCTTCAGAAACGGAGTTAAATGCCAGGTCTCTGTCTTCCTACAAGCAAGATTTCGTTTCTGGTAAACGCAGTCACGTTTGAGATCAAAGGAAGCTACATAGTTCACAAAGCTCACACGTTTCTCGCTATTAACTGAAAAACATTAGATGTTAGAGGACCTGTGGTTTGTATCAGTTTTAGAAGCAGAGTTGAACTAGATGTGGTCCGTGTGTGTAGGAAACACAGTTCCTTTTCTGAGCACACTCACATTTCCCGCCTTATTAGAGACTATAGAAAGCAAGAGTGTGCTTCTTGCTCTAAAGCCGGTTGTGTTTCATGGATGAGAACTGTGCTGTGTGTTTCCCTTCAGAAACGGAGTTAAATGCCAGGCTCTGTGTCTTCCTACAAGCAAGACTTCTTTTCTGGTAAACGCAGTCACTTTTCAGCTTAAACGAAGCTACATAGTTCACGATGCTCACACGTTTCTTGCTCTTAACGGAAAAGCATTGGATGTTAGAGAACCTGTGGTTTGTACCAGTTTCAGAAGCAGAGATGACCTAGATATGGTCCGTGTGTGTAGGAAACACACTTCTTTTGTTCTGAGCACATGCACGTTTCCCGCCTCATTAGAGATTCTAGAAAGCAATTGCGTGCTTCTTGCTCTAAAGCAGAGTGTGTTTCATGGATGAAAACTGTGCTGTGTGTTTCCCTTCAGAAACGGAGTTAAATGCCAGGTCTGTGTCTTCCTACAAGCAAGACTTCGTTTCTGCTAAAGGCAGTCACTTTTCAGCCCAAAGAAGCTACTTAGTTCACAAAGCTAACACGTTTCTCGCTCTTCACTGAAAAGCATTGGATGTTATGGGACCTGTGGTTTGTATCAGTTTCAGAAGCAGAGTTGAACTAGCTATGGTCCCTGTGTGTAGGAAACACAGTTCTTTGTTCTGAGCACACTCACGTTTCCCGTCTCATTAGAGACTCTAGAAAGCAAGAGCGTGCTTCTTGCTCTAAAGCAGAGTGCGTTTCATGGATGAGAACTGTGCTGTGTTTTTCCCTTCAGAAACGGAGTTAAATGCCAGGCTCTGTGTCTTCCTACAAGCTAGACTTTGTTTCTGGTAAACAAAGTCACTTTTCAGCTTAAACAAAGCTACATAGTTCAAGAAGTTCACACGTTTCTTGCTCTTAACTGAAAAGCATTGAATGTTAGAGGACCTGTGGTTTGTATCATTTTCAGAATCGGAGTTGAAATATATATGGTCCGTGTGTGTAGGAAACACACTTCTTTTGTTCTGAGCACAATCACGTTTCTGGCCTCATTAGAGATTCTAGAAAGCAAGAGCGTGCTTCTTGCTCTAAAGCAGAGTCTGTTTCATGGATGAAAACTGTGCTGTGTGTTTCCCTTCAGAAACGGAGTTAAATTCCAGGTATGTGTCTTCCTACAAGCAAGACTTCGTTTCTGCTAAAGGCAGTCACTTTTCAGCCCAAAGAAGCTACATAGTTCACAAAGCTTACACGTTTCTCGCTCTTAACTGAAAAGCATTGGATGTTAGAGGACCTGTGGTTTGTATCAGATTCAGAAGCAGAGTTGAGCTAGCTATGGTCCTTGTGTGTAGGAAACACAGTTCTTTTGTTCTGAGCACTCTCACGTTTCCCGCCTCATTAGAGACTCTAGAAAGCAAGAGCGTGCTTCTTGCTCTAAAGCAGAGTGTGTTTCATGGAAGAGAACTGTGTTGTGTTTTTCCCTTCAGAAACGGAGTTAAATGCCATGCTCTGTGTCTTCCTACAAGGAAGACTTCGTTTCTGGTAAACGCAGTCACTTTTCAGCTTAAACGAAGCTACATAGTTCACGAAGCTCACACGTTTCTTGCTCTTAACTGAAAAGCATTGGATGTTAGAGGACCTGTGGTTTGTATCATTTTCAGAAGCGGAGTTGAAATAGATATGGTCCGTGTGTGTAGGAAACACAGTTATTTTTTCTGAGCACACTCACGTTTCCCGCCTCATTAGAGATTCTAGAAAGCAAGAGCGTGCTTCTTGCTCTAAAGCAGAGTGTGTTTCATGGGTGGGAACTGTGCTGTGTGTTTCCCATCAGAACCTGAGTTAAATGCCAGGTCTGTGTCTCCCTACAAGCAAGACTTCGTTTCTGGTAAACGCAGTCACTTTTCAGCTCAAACAATGCTACATAGACCACGAAGCTCACACAGGTCTCGCGGTTAACTGAAAAGCATTGGATGTTAGAGGTCCTGAGGCTTGTATCAGTTTGAGAAGTGGAGTTTAACTAGATATGGTCCGTGTGTGGAGGAAATACAGTTCTTTTGTGCTGAGCACACTCACGTTTCCCGCCTTCTTATAGACTCTAGAAAGCAAGAGCGTGCTTCTTGCTCTAAAGCAGAGTGTGTTTCATGGATGAGATCTGAGCTGTGTGTTTCCCTTCAGAAACGGAGTTAAATGCCAGGTCTCTGTCTTCCTACAAGCAAGATTTCGTTTCTGGTAAACGCAGTCACGTTTGAGATCAAAGGAAGCTACATAGTTCACAAAGCTCACACGTTTCTCGCTATTAACTGAAAAACATTAGATGTTAGAGGACCTGTGGTTTGTATCAGTTTTAGAAGCAGAGTTGAACTAGATGTGGTCCGTGTGTGTAGGAAACACAGTTCCTTTTCTGAGCACACTCACATTTCCCGCCTTATTAGAGACTATAGAAAGCAAGAGTGTGCTTCTTGCTCTAAAGCCGGTTGTGTTTCATGGATGAGAACTGTGCTGTGTGTTTCCCTTCAGAAACGGAGTTAAATGCCAGGCTCTGTGTCTTCCTACAAGCAAGACTTCTTTTCTGGTAAACGCAGTCACTTTTCAGCTTAAACGAAGCTACATAGTTCACGATGCTCACACGTTTCTTGCTCTTAACGGAAAAGCATTGGATGTTAGAGAACCTGTGGTTTGTACCAGTTTCAGAAGCAGAGATGACCTAGATATGGTCCGTGTGTGTAGGAAACACACTTCTTTTGTTCTGAGCACATGCACGTTTCCCGCCTCATTAGAGATTCTAGAAAGCAATTGCGTGCTTCTTGCTCTAAAGCAGAGTGTGTTTCATGGATGAAAACTGTGCTGTGTGTTTCCCTTCAGAAACGGAGTTAAATGCCAGGTCTGTGTCTTCCTACAAGCAAGACTTCGTTTCTGCTAAAGGCAGTCACTTTTCAGCCCAAAGAAGCTACTTAGTTCACAAAGCTAACACGTTTCTCGCTCTTCACTGAAAAGCATTGGATGTTATGGGACCTGTGGTTTGTATCAGTTTCAGAAGCAGAGTTGAACTAGCTATGGTCCCTGTGTGTAGGAAACACAGTTCTTTGTTCTGAGCACACTCACGTTTCCCGTCTCATTAGAGACTCTAGAAAGCAAGAGCGTGCTTCTTGCTCTAAAGCAGAGTGCGTTTCATGGATGAGAACTGTGCTGTGTTTTTCCCTTCAGAAACGGAGTTAAATGCCAGGCTCTGTGTCTTCCTACAAGCTAGACTTTGTTTCTGGTAAACAAAGTCACTTTTCAGCTTAAACAAAGCTACATAGTTCAAGAAGTTCACACGTTTCTTGCTCTTAACTGAAAAGCATTGAATGTTAGAGGACCTGTGGTTTGTATCATTTTCAGAATCGGAGTTGAAATATATATGGTCCGTGTGTGTAGGAAACACACTTCTTTTGTTCTGAGCACAATCACGTTTCTGGCCTCATTAGAGATTCTAGAAAGCAAGAGCGTGCTTCTTGCTCTAAAGCAGAGTCTGTTTCATGGATGAAAACTGTGCTGTGTGTTTCCCTTCAGAAACGGAGTTAAATTCCAGGTATGTGTCTTCCTACAAGCAAGACTTCGTTTCTGCTAAAGGCAGTCACTTTTCAGCCCAAAGAAGCTACATAGTTCACAAAGCTTACACGTTTCTCGCTCTTAACTGAAAAGCATTGGATGTTAGAGGACCTGTGGTTTGTATCAGATTCAGAAGCAGAGTTGAGTTAGCTATGGTCCTTGTGTGTAGGAAACACAGTTCTTTTGTTCTGAGCACTCTCACGTTTCCCGCCTCATTAGAGACTCTAGAAAGCAAGAGCGTGCTTCTTGCTCTAAAGCAGAGTGTGTTTCATGGAAGAGAACTGTGTTGTGTTTTTCCCTTCAGAAACGGAGTTAAATGCCATGCTCTGTGTCTTCCTACAAGGAAGCCTTCGTTTCTGGTAAACGCAGTCACTTTTCAGCTTAAAAGAAGCTACATAGTTCACGAAGCTCACACGTTTCTTGCTCTTAACTGAAAAGCATTGGATGTTAGAGGACCTGTGGTTTGTATCATTTTCAGAAGCGGAGTTGAAATAGATATGGTCCGTGTGTGTAGGAAACACAGTTATTTTTTCTGAGCACACTCACGTTTCCCGCCTCATTAGAGATTCTAGAAAGCAAGAGCGTGCTTCTTGCTCTAAAGCAGAGTGTGTTTCATGGGTGGGAACTGTGCTGTGTGTTTCCCATCAGAACCTGAGTTAAATGCCAGGTCTGTGTCTTCCTACAAGCAAGACTTCGTTTCTGGTAAACGCAGTCACTTTTCAGCTCAAACAAAGCTACATAGACCACGAAGCTCACACAGGTCTCGCGGTTAACTGAAAAGCATTGGATGTTAGAGGTCCTGAGGCTTGTATCAGTTTGAGAAGTGGAGTTTAACTAGATGTGGTCCGTGTGTGTAGGAAACACAGTTCCTTTTCTGAGCACACTCACATTTCCCGCCTTATTAGAGACTATAGAAAGCAAGAGTGTGCTTCTTGCTCTAAAGCCGGTTGTGTTTCATGGATGAGAACTGTGCTGTGTGTTTCCCTTCAGAAACGGAGTTAAATGCCAGGCTCTGTGTCTTCCTACAAGCAAGACTTCGTTTCTGGTAAACGCAGTCACTTTTCAGCTTAAACGAAGCTACATAGTTCACGATGCTCACACGTTTCTTGCTCTTAACGGAAAAGCATTGGATGTTAGAGAACCTGTGGTTTGTACCAGTTTCAGAAGCAGAGATGACCTAGATATGGTCCGTGTGTGTAGGAAACACACTTCTTTTGTTCTGAGCACATGCACGTTTCCCGCCTCATTAGAGATTCTAGAAAGCAATTGCGTGCTTCTTGCTGTAAAGCAGAGTGTGTTTCATGGATGAGAACTGTGCTGTGTGTTTCCCTTCAGAAACGGAGTTAAATGCCAGGTCTGTGTCTTCCTACAAGCAAGACTTTGTTTCTGCTAAAGGCAGTCACTTTTCAGCCCAAAGAAGCTACTTAGTTCACAAAGCTAACACGTTTCTCGCTCTTCACTGAAAACCATTGGATGTTATAGGACCTGTGGTTTGTATCACTTTCAGAAGCAGAGTTGAACTAGCTATGGTCCTTGTGTGTAGGAAACACAGTACTTTTTTTCTGAGCACACGCACGTTTCCCGCCTTATTAGAGACTCTAGAAAGCAAGTGCGTGCTTCTTGCTCTAAAGCAGAGTGTTTTTCATGGATGAGAACTGTGCTGTGTGTTTCCGTTCAGAAACGGAGTTAAATGCCAGGCTCTGTGTCTTCTTACAAGCAAAACTTCGTTTCTGGTAAACGCAGTCACTTTCGGGCTTAAACGAAGTTACATAGTTCACGAAGCTCACACGTTTCTTGCTCTTAACGGAAAAGCATTGGATGTTAGAGGACCTGTGGTTTGTACCAGTTTCAGAAGCAGAGTTGACCTAGATATGGTCCGTGTGTGTAGGAAACACACTTCTTTTGTTCTGAGCACACTCACATTTCCCGCCTCATTAGAGATTCTAGAAAGCAAGAGCGTGCTTCTTGCTCTAAAGCAGAGTCTGTTTCATGGATGAAAACTGTGCTGTGTATTTCCCTTCAGAAACGGAGTTAAATTCCAGGTCTGTGTCTTCCTACAAGCAAGACTTCGTTTCTGCTAAAGGCAGTCACTTTTCAGCCCAAAGAAGCTACATAGTTCACAAAGCTAACACGTTTCTCGCTCTTAACTGAAAAGCATTGGATGTTAGAGGACCTGTGGTTTGTATCAGATTCAGAAGCAGAGTTGAGCTAGCTATGGTCCTTGTGTGTAGGAAACACAGTTCTTTTGTTCTGAGCACTCTCACGTTTCCCGCCACATTAGAGACTCTAGAAAGCAAGAGCGTGCTTCTTGCTCTAAAGCAGAGTGTGTTTCATGGAAGAGAACTGTGTTGTGTTTTTCCCTTCAGAAACGGAGTTAAATGCCATGCTCTGTGTCTTCCTACAAGCAAGACTTCGTTTCTGGTAAACGCAGTCACGTTTGAGATCAAAGGAAGCTACATAGTACACAAAGCTCACACGTTTCTCGCTCTTAACTGAAAAACATTAGATGTTAGAGGACCTGTGGTTTGTATCAGTTTTAGAAGCAGAGTTGAACTAGATGTGGTCTGTGTGTGTAGGAAACACAGTTCTTTTGTTCTGAGCACACTCACATTTCCCGCCTTATAGAGACTATAGAAAGCAAGAGTGTGCTTCTTGCTCTAAAGCAGGGTGTGTTTCATGGATGAGAACTGTGCTGTGTGTTTCCCTTCAGAAACGGAGTTAAATGCCAGGCTCTGGGTCTTCCTATAAAGCAAGATTTCATTTCTGGTAAACGCAGTCACTTTTCAACTCAAACGAATCTACATAGTTCACGAAGTTCACAGGTTTCTTGCTCTTTACTGGAAAGCATTGGATGTTAAAGGACCTGTGGTCTGTATCAGTTTCAGAAGGAGAGTTGAACTAGATATAGGCCGTGAGTGTAGGAAACACAGTTCTATTGTTCTGAGCACACTCATGTTTCCCGCCTTCTTAGAGACTCTAGAAATCAAGAGCATGCTTGTTGCTCTAAAGAAGAGTGTGTTTCATGGATAAGAACTGTGCTGTGTGTTTCCCTTCAGAAACGGAGTTAAATGCCAGGCTCTGTGTCTTTCTACAAGCAAGACTGCGTTTCTGGTAAACGCGGTCACTTTTCAGCTCAAAGGAATCTACATAGTTCACAAAGCTCACACTTTTCACGCTCATAACTGAAAATCATTGGTTGTTAGAGGACCTTTGGTTTGTATCAGTTTCAGAAGCAGAGTTGAACGAGATATGGTCCGTGTGTGTAGGAAACACAATTCTTTTGTTCTGAGCACACTCACGTATTCCGCCTCATTAGAGACTCTAGAAAGCAAGAGCATGCTTCTTGCTCAAAAGCAGAGTGTGTTTCATGGATGAGAACTGTGCTCTGTGTATCCCTTCAGAAACGGAGTTAAATGCCAGGCTCTGTGTCTTACTACAAGCAAGACTTCGTTTCTGGTAAATGCAGTCACTTTTCAGCTCAAAGGAAGCTACATAGAACACGAAGCTCACACGGGTCTTGCTGTTAACTGAAAAGAATTGGATGTTAGAGGACCTGTGGCTTGTATCAGTTTGAGAAGCGGAGTTGAACTAGATATGGTCCCTGTGTGTAGGAAACACAGTTCGTTTGTTCTGAGCACTCTCACGTTTCCCGCCTCATTAGAGACTCTAGAAAGCAAGAGCGTGCTTCTTGCTCTAAAGCAGAGTGTGTTTCATGGATGAGAACTGTGCTGTATGTTTCCCTTCAGAAACGGATTTAAATGCCAGGCTCTGTGTCTTCCTACAAGCAAGACTTCGTTTCTGGTAAAGGCAGTCACTTTTCAGCTTAAACGAAGCTACATAGTTCACGATGCTCACACGTTTCTTGCTCTTAAAGGAAAAGCATTGGATGTTAGAGGACCTGTGGTTTGTACCAGTTTCAGAAGCAGAGATGACCTAGATATGGTCCGTGTGTGTAGGAAACACACCTCTTTTTTTCTGAGCACACTCATGTCTCCCGCCTCATTAGAGATTCTAGAAAGCAAGAGCATGCTTCTTGCTCAAAAGCAGAGTGTGTTTCATGGATGAGAACTGTGCTCTGTGTATCCCTTCAGAAACAGAGTTAAATGCCAGGTCTGTGTCTTCCTACAAGCAAGACTTCGTTTCTGGTAAACCCAGTCACTTTTCAGCCCAAAGAAGCTACATAGTTCAAAAAGCTCACACTTTTCTCGCTCTTAACTGCAAATCATTGGTTGTTAGAGGACCTTTGGTTTGTATCAGTTTCAGAAGCAGAGTTGAACTACACATGGTTCATGTGTGTAGGAAACACAGTTCTATTGTTCTGAGCACACTCATGTTTCCCTCCTTATTATAGACTCTAGAAAGCAAGAGCGTGCTTCTTGCTCTAAAGCAGAGTGTGTTTCATGGATGATATCTGAGCTGTGTGTTTCCCTTCAGAAACGGAGTTAAATGCCCGTCTCGGTGTCTTCCTACAAGCAAGACTTCGTTTCTGGTAAATGCAGTCACGTTTCAGGTCAAAGGAAGCTACATAGTTCACGATGCTCAGACGTTTCTCGCTCTTTACTGGAAAGCATTGGATGTTAGAGGACCTGTGGTCTGTATCAGTTTCAGAAGGAGAGTTGAACTAGATATGGTCCGTGTGTGTAGGAAACACAGGTCTTTTGTTCTGAGCACACTCACGTTTTCCGCCTCATTAGAGACTATAGAAAGCAAGAGCATGCTTCTTGCTCAAAAGCAGAGTGTGCTTCATGGATGAGAACTGTGTTGTGTTTTTCCCTTCAGAAACGGAGTTAAATGCCAGGCTCTGTGTCTTCCTACAAGCAAGACTTCGTTTCTGGTAAACCCAGTCACTTTTCAGCTTAAACGAAGCTACATAGTTCACGAAGCTCACACGTTTCTTGCTCTTAACTGAAAAGCATTGGATGTTAGAGGACCTGTGGTTTGTATCATTTTCAGAAGCGGAGTTGAAATAGATATGGTCCGTGTGTGTAGGAAACACACTTCTTTTGTTCTGAGCACACTCACGTTTCCCGCCTTATTAGAGACTCTAGAAAGCAATAGCGTGCTTCTGGTTCTAAAGCCGAGTGTGTTTCATGGATGAGAACTGTGCTGTATGTTTCCCTTCAGAAACGGAGTTAAATGCCAGGCTCTGTGTCTTCCTACAAGCAAGACTTCGTTTCTGGTAAACGCAGTCACTTTTCAGCTTAAACGAAGCTACATAGTTCACGAAGCTCACACGTTTCTTGCTCTAAGGGAAAAGCATTGGATGTTAGAGGACCTGTGGTTTGTATGAGTTTAAGAAGCAGTGTTGACCTAGATATGGTCCGTGTGTGTAGGAAACACACTTCTTTTGTTCTGAGCACACTCATGTTTCCTGCCTCATTAGAGATTCTAGAAAGCAAGAGCGTGCTTCTTGCTCTAAAGCAGAGTGTGTT
>CATKUP010001026.1:0-12000 GCA_949786385.1 Onychomys leucogaster
ATATCTAGTTCAACTCTGTTTCTGAAACTGATACAAACCACAGGTCGTCTAACATCCAATGCTTTACAGTTAAGAGCGAGAAACGGGTGAGCTTGTGAACAATGTAGCTTCGTTTGAGCTGAAAAGTGACTGCTTTTTCCTGAAACGAAGTCTTGCTTGTAGGAAGACACACTTCTGGCATTAACTCCGTTTCTGAATGGAAACACACGGCACAGTTCTCATCCATGAAACACGTTCTGCTTTAGAGCAAGAAGCACGCTCTTGCTTTCTAGAGTCTCTAATAGAGAGGGAAACGTGAGTGTGCTCAGAACAAAAGAACTGTGTTTCCTACACACACGGACCATATCTAGTTCAACTCTGTTTCTGAAACTGATACAAACCACAGGTCCTCTAACATCCAATGCTTTTCAGTTAAGAGCGAGAAACGTGTGGGCTTCTTGAACAATGTAGCTTCGTTTGAGGTGAAAAGTGACTGCGTTTACCTGAAACGAAGTCTTACTTGAAGAAAGACACAGAGCCTGGAATTTAACTCCGTTTCTGAATGGAATCACACGGCGCAGTTCTCATCCATGAAACACACACTGCTTTAGAGCAAGAAGCATGCTTTTGCTTTCTAGAGTCTCTAATACAGAGGGAAATGTGAGTGTGCTCAGAACAAAGAACTGTGTTTCCTACACACACAGACCATATCTAGTTCAACTCTGTTTCTGAAACTGATACAAACCACAGGTCCTCTAACATCCAATGCTTTTCAGTTAAGAGCGAGAAACGTGTGAGCTTTGTGAACAATGTAACTTCATTTGAGCTGAAAGTGACTGCGTTTACCTGAAATGAAGTCTTGCTTGTAGGAAGACACACGCCTGGCATTTAATTCCGTTTCTGATGGGAAACACACGGCACAGTTCTCATCCATGAAACACACTCTGCTTTAGAGCAAGAAGCACGCTCTTGCTTTCTAGAGTCTCTAATACAGAGGGAAACGTGAGTGTGCTCAGAACAAAAGAACTATGTTTCCTACACACACGGACCATATCTAGTTCAACTCTGTTTCTGAAACTGATACAAACCACAGTTCGTCTAACATCCAATGCTTTTCAGTTAAGAGCAAGAAACGGGTGAGCTTAGTGAACAATGTAGCTTCATTTGAGGTGAAAAGTGACTGTGTTTACCTAAACGAAGTCTTGCTTGAAGAAAGACACAGAGCCTGGCATTTAACTCCGTTTCTGAAGGGAAACACACGCACAGTCCTCATCCATGAAACGCATTCTGCTTTAGAACAAGAAGCACGCTCTGGCTTTCTAGAGTCTCTAATACAGAGGGAAACGTGAGTGTGCTCAGAACAAAAGAACTGTGTTTCCTACACACAGAGACCATATCTAGTTCAACTCTGTTTCTGAAACTGATACAAACCACAGGTCGTCTAATATGCAATGCTATTCAGGTAAGAGCGAGAAACGTGTGAGCTTCGTGAACAATGTAGCTTTGTTTGAGCCGAAAAGTGACTGTGTTTACCTGAAATGAAGTCTTGCTTGTATGAAGACACACGCCTGGCATTTAACTCCGTTTGGAAGGGAAACACACGGCACAGTTCTCATCCATGAAACACACTCTGCTTTAGAGCAAGAAGCACGCTCTTGCTTTCTAGAGTCTCTAATACAGAGGGAAACGTGAGTGTGCTCAGAACAAAAGAACTGTGTTTCCTACACACACGGACCATATATAGTTCAACTCTGTTTCTGAAACTGATACAAACCACAGGTCCTCTAACATCCAATGCTTTTCAGTTCAGAGCGAGAAACGTGTGAGCTTCTTGAACAATGTAGCTTCGTTTGAGGTGAAAAGTGACTGCGTTTACCTGAAACGAAGTCTTGCTTGTAGGAAGACACACGCCTGGCATTTAATTCCGTTTCTGATGGGAAACACACGGCACAGTTCTCATCCATGAAACACACTCTGCTTTAGAGCAAGAAGCACGCTCTTGCTTTCTAGAGGCTCTAATACAGAGGGAAACGTGAGTGTGCTCAGAACAAAAGAACTGTGTTTCCTACACACACGGACCATATATAGTTCAACTCTGTTTCTGAAACTGATACAAACCACAGGTCCTATAACATCCAATGCTTTTCAGTTAAGAGCGAAAAACGTGTGAGCTTTGTGAACAATGTAGCTTCGTTTGAGCTGAAAAGTGACTACGTTTACGTGAAACGAAGTCTTGCTTGTAGGAAGACACACGCCTGGCATTTAACCCCGTTTCTGAAGGGAAACACACGGCACAGTTCTCATCAATGAAACACACACTGCTTTAGAGCAAGAAGCATGCTTTTGCTTTCTAGAGTCTCTAATACAGAGGGAAATGTGAGTGTGCTCAGAACAAAGAACTGTGTTTCCTACACACACAGACCATATCTAGTTCAACTCTGTTTCTGAAACTGATACAAACCACAGGTCCTCTAACATCCAATGCTTTTCAGTTAAGAGCGAGAAACGTGTGAGCTTCGTGAACAATGTAACTTCATTTGAGCTGAAAGTGACTGCGTTTACCTGAAATGAAGTCTTGCTTGTAGGAAGACACACGCCTGGCATTTAATTCCGTTTCTGATGGGAAACACACGGCACAGTTCTCATCCATGAAACACACTCTGCTTTAGAGCACGAAGCACGCTCTTGCTTTCTAGAGTCTCTAATACAGAGGGAAACGTGAGTGTGCTCAGAACAAAAGAACTATGTTTCCTACACACACGGACCATATCTAGTTCAACTCTGTTTCTGAAACTGATACAAACCACAGTTCGTCTAACATCCAATGCTTTTCAGTTAAGAGCAAGAAACGGGTGAGCTTAGTGAACAATGTAGCTTCATTTGAGGTGAAAAGTGACTGTGTTTACCTAAACGAAGTCTTGCTTGAAGAAAGACACAGAGCCTGGCATTTAACTCCGTTTCTGAAGGGAAACACACGCACAGTTCTCATCCATGAAACACATTCTGCTTTAGAGCAAGAAGCACGCACTTGCTTTCTAGAGTCTCTAATACAGAGGGAAACGTGAGTTTGCTCAGAACAAAGGAACTGTGTTTCCTACACACACGGACCATATCTAGTTCAACTCTGTTTCTGAAACTGATACAAACCACAGGTCGTCTAACATCCAATGCTTTTCAGTTAAGAGGGAGAAACGTGTGAGCTTCGTGAAGAATGTAAATTCATTTGTGCTGAAAGTGACGGTGTTTACCTGAAATGAAGTCTTGCTTGTAGGAAGACACACGCCTGGCATTTAACTCCGTTTCTGAAGGGAAACAAACGGCACAGTTCTCATCCATGAAACACACTCTGCTTTAGAGCAAGAGGCACGCTCTTGCTTTCTAGAGTCTCTAATACAGAGGGAAACGTGAGTGTGCTCAGAACAAAAGTAATGTGTTTCCTACACACGGACCATATCTAGTTCAACTCTGTTTCTGAAACTGATACAAACCACAGGTCCTCTAACATCCAATGCTTTTCAGTTAAGAGCGAGAAACGTGTGGGCTTCTTGAACAATGTAGCTTCGTTTGAGGTGAAAAGTGACTGCGTTTACCTGAAACGAAGTCTTACTTGAAGAAAGACACACGCCTGGCATTTAACCCCGTTTCTGAAGGGAAATACACGGCACAGTTCTCATCCATGAAACACACACTGCTTTAGAGCAAGAAGCATGCTTTTGCTTTCTAGAGTCTCTAATACAGAGGGAAATGTGAGTGTGCTCAGAACAAAGAACTGTGTTTCCTACACACACGGACCATATCTAGTTCAACTCTGTTTCTGAAACTGATACAAACCACAGGTCCTCTAACATCCAATGCTTTTCAGTTAAGAGCGAGAAACGTGTGAGCTTCGTGAACAATGTAACTTCATTTGAGCTGAAAGTGACTGCGTTTACCTGAAATGAAGTCTTGCTTGTAGGAAGACATACGCCTGGCATTTAATTCCGTTTCTGATGGGAAACACACGGCACAGTTCTCATCCATGAAACACACTCTGCTTAAGAGCACGAAGCACGCTCTTGCTTTCTAGAGTCACTAATACAGAGGGAAACGTGAGTGTGCTCAGAACAAAAGAACTATGTTTCCTACACACACGGACCATATCTAGTATAACTCTGTTTCAGAAACTGATACAAACCACAGTTCGTCTAACATCCAATGCTTTTCAGTTAAGAGCGAGAAACGGGTGAGCTTCGTGAACAATGTAGCTTCGTTTGAGGTGAAAAGTGACTGCGTTTACCTGAAACGATGTCTTGCTTGTAGGAAGACACTCTTCTGGCATTAACTCCGTTTCTGAATGGAAACACACGGCACAGTTCTCATCCATGAAACACGTTCTGCTTTAGAGCAAGAAGCATGCTCTTGCTTTCTAGAGTCTCTAATAGAGAGGGAAACGTGAGTGTGCTCAGAAAAAAAGAACTGTGTTTCCTACACACTCGGACCATATCTAGTTCAACTCTGTTTCTGAAACTGATACAAACCACAGGTCCTCTAACATCAAATGCTTTTCAGTTAAGAGCGAGAAACGTGTGGGCTTCGTGAACAATGTAGCTTCGTTTGAGGTGAAAAGTGACTGCGTTTACCTGAAACGAATTCTTGCTTGAAGAAAGACACAGAGCCTGGCATTTAACTCCGTTTCTGAAGGGAATCACAGGGCTCAGTTCTCATCCATGAAACACACTCTGCTTTAGAGCAAGAAGCACGCTCTTGCTTTCTAGAGTCTCTAATACAGAGGGAAACATGAGTGTGCTCAGAACAAAAGAACTGTATTTCCTACACACACGGACCATATCTAGTTCAACTCTGTTTCTGAAACTGATACAAACCACAGGTCCTATAACATCCAATGCTTTTCAGTTAAGAGCGAAAACGTGTGAGCTTTGTGAACAATGTAGCTTCGTTTGAGCTGAAAAGTGACTACGTTTACCTGAAACGATGTCTTGCTTGTAGGAAGACACATGCCTGGCATTTAACTCCGTTTCTGAAGGGAAACACACGGAACAGTTCTCATCCATGAAACACACACTGCTTTAGAGAAAGAAGCATGCTTTTGCTTTCTAGAGTCTCTAATACAGAGGGAAACGTGAGTGTGCTCAGAACAAAAGAACTGTGTTTCGTACACACACAGACCATATCTAGTTCAACTCTGTTTCTGAAACTGATACAAACCACAGGTCCTCTAACATCCAATGCTTTTCAGTTAAGAGCGAGAAACGTGTGGGCTTTGTGAACAATGTAGCTTCCTTTGAGGTGAAAAGTGACTGTGTTTACCTGAAACGAAGTCTTGCTTGTAGGAAGACACACTTCTGGCTTTAACTCCGTTTCTGAAGGGAAACACACGGCACAGTTCTCATCCACGAAACACACTCTGCTTTAGAGCAAGAAGCACTCTCTTGCTTTCTAGAGTCTCTAATACAGAGGGAAACGTGAGTGTGCTCAGAACAAAAGAACTGTGTTTCCTACACACAGAGACCATATCTAGTTCAACTCTGTTTCTGAAACTGATACAAACCACAGGTCGTCTAATATCCAATGCTTTTCAGGTAAGAGCGAGAAACATGTGAGCTTCGTGAACAGTGTAGCTTCGTTTGAGCTGAAAAGTGACTACGTTTACCTGAAATGAAGTCTTGCTTGTAGGAAGACACACGCCTGGCATTTAACTCCGTTTCTGAAGGGAAACACACGCACAGTTCTCATCCATGAAACGCACTCTGCTTTAGAGCAAGAAGAACGCACTTGCTTTCTAGAGTATCTAATACTGAGGGAAACGTGAGTGTGCTCAGAATAAAGGAACTGTGTTTCCTACACACACGGACAATATCTAGTTCAACTCTGTTTCTGAAACTGATACAAACCACAGGTCGTCTAACATCCAATGCTTTACAGTTAAGAGCGAGAAACGGGTGAGCTTGTGAACAATGTAGCTTCGTTTGAGCTGAAAAGTGACTGCTTTTTCCTGAAACGAAGTCTTGCTTGTAGGAAGACACACTTCTGGCATTAACTCCGTTTCTGAATGGAAACACACGGCACAGTTCTCATCCATGAAACACGTTCTGCTTTAGAGCAAGAAGCACGCTCTTGCTTTCTAGAGTCTCTAATAGAGAGGGAAACTTGAGTGTGCTCAGAACAAAAGAACTGTGTTTCCTACACACACGGACCATATCTAGTTCAACTCTGTTTCTGAAACTGATACAAACCACAGGTCCTCTAACATCCAATGCTTTTCAGTTAAGAGCGAGAAACGTGTGGGCTTCTTGAACAATGTAGCTTCGTTTGAGGTGAAAAGTGACTGCGTTTACCTGAAACGAAGTCTTACTTGAAGAAAGACACAGAGCCTGGAATTTAACTCCGTTTCTGAATGGAATCACACGGCGCAGTTCTCATCCATGAAACACACTCTGCTTTAGAGCAAGAAGCACGCTCTTGCTTTCTAGAGTCTCTAATACAGAGGGAAACGTGAGTGTGCTCAGAACAAAAGAACTGTGTTTCCTACACACACGGACCATATCTAGTTCAACTCTGTTTCTGAAACTGATACAAACCACAGGTCCTATAACATCCAATGCTTTTCAGTTAAGAGCGAAAAACGTGTGAGCTTTGTGAACAATGTAGCTTCGTTTGAGCTGAAAAGTGACTACGTTTACGTGAAACGAAGTCCTGCTTGTAGGAAGACACACGCCTGGCATTTAACCCCGTTTCTGAAGGGAAACACACGGCACAGTTCTCATCCATGAAACACACACTGCTTTAGAGCAAGAAGCATGCTTTTGCTTTCTAGAGTCTCTAATACAGAGGGAAATGTGAGTGTGCTCAGAACAAAGAACTGTGTTTCCTACACACACAGACCATATCTAGTTCAACTCTGTTTCTGAAACTGATACAAACCACAGGTCCTCTAACATCCAATGCTTTTCAGTTAAGAGCGAGAAACGTGTGAGCTTCGTGAACAATGTAACTTTATTTGAGCTGAAAGTGACTGCGTTTACCTGAAACGAAGTCTTGCTTGTAGGAAGACACACGCCTGGCATTTAATTCCGTTTCTGATGGGAAACACACTGCACAGTTCTCATCCATGAAACACACTCTGCTTTAGAGCAAGAAGCACGCTCTTGCTTTCTAGAGTCTCTAATACAGAGGGAAACGTGAGTGTGCTCAGAACAAAAGAACTATGTTTCCTACACACACGGACCATATCTAGTTCAACTCTGTTTCTGAAACTGATACAAACCACAGTTCGTCTAACATCCAATGCTTTTCAGTTAAGAGCAAGAAACGGGTGAGCTTAGTGAACAATGTAGCTTCATTTGAGGTGAAAAGTGACTGTGTTTACCTAAACGAAGTCTTGCTTGAAGAAAGACACAGAGCCTGGCATTTAACTCCGTTTCTGAAGGGAAACACACGCACAGTCCTCATCCATGAAACGCATTCTGCTTTAGAACAAGAAGCACGCTCTGGCTTTCTAGAGTCTATAATACAGAGGGAAACGTGAGTGTGCTCAGAACAAAAGAACTGTGTTTCCTACACACAGAGACCATATCTAGTTCAACTCTGTTTCTGAAACTGATACAAACCACAGGTCGTCTAATATGCAATGCTATTCAGGTAAGAGCGAGAAACGTGTGAGCTTCGTGAACAATGTAGCTTTGTTTGAGCCGAAAAGTGACTGTGTTTACCTGAAATGAAGTCTTGCTTGTATGAAGACACACGCCTGGCATTTAACTCCGTTTGGAAGGGAAACACACGGCACAGTTCTCATCCATGAAACACACTCTGCTTTAGAGCAAGAAGCACGCTCTTGCTTTCTAGAGTCTCTAATACAGAGGGAAACGTGAGTGTGCTCATAACAAATGAACTGTGTTTCCTACACACACGGACCATATCTAGTTCAACTCTGTTTCTGAAACTGATACAAACCACAGGTCGTCTAACATCCAATGCTTTTCAGTTAAGAGCGAGAAACGGGTGAGCTTCGTGAACAATGTAGCTTCGTTTGAGGTGAAAAGTGACTGCGTTTACCTGAAACGAAGTCTTGCTTGTAGGAAGACACACTTCTGGCATTAACTCCGTTTCTGAATGGAAACACACGGCACAGTTCTCATCCATGAAACACGTTCTGCTTTAGAGCAAGAAGCACGCTCTTGCTTTCTAGAGTCTCTAATAGAGAGGGAAACGTGAGTGTGCTCAGAACAAAAGAACTGTGTTTCCTACACACACGGACCATATCTAGTTCAACTCTGTTTCTGAAACTGATACAAACCACAGGTCCTCTAACATCCAATTCTTTTCAGTTAAGAGCGAGAAACGTGTGGGCTTCGTGAAAAATGTAGCTTCGTTTGAGGTGAAAAGTGAATGTGTTTACCTAAACGAAGTCTTGCTTGAAGAAAGACACAGAGCCTGGCAATTAACTCCTTTTCTGAAGGGAAACACACGCACAGTTCTCATCCATGAAACACACTCTGCTTTAGAGCAAGAAGCACGCACTTGCCTTCTAGAGTCTCTAATACAGAGGGAAACGTGAGTGTGCTCATAACAAATGAACTGTGTTTCCTACACACACGGACCATATCTAGTTCAACGCTGTTTCTGAAACTGATACAAACCACAGGTCGTCTAACATCCAATGCTTTTCAGTTAAGAGCGAGAAACGGGTGAGCTTCGTGAACAATGTAGCTTCGTTTGAGGTGAAAAGTGACTGCGTTTACCTGAAACGAAGTCTTGCTTGTAGGAAGACACTCTTCTGGCATTAACTCCGTTTCTGAATGGAAACACACGGCACAGTTCTCATCCATGAAACACGTTCTGCTTTAGAGCAAGAAGCATGCTCTTGCTTTCTAGAGTCTCTAATAGAGAGGGAAACGTGAGTGTGCTCAGAACAAAAGAACTGGGTTTCCTACACACTCGGACCATATCTAGTTCAACTCTGTTTCTGAAACTGATACAAACCACAGGTCCTCTAACATCCAATGCTTTTCAGTTAAGAGCGAGAAACGTGTGGGCTTCGTGAACAATGTAGCTTCGTTTGAGGTGAAAAGTGACTGCGTTTACCTGAAACGAATTCTTGCTTGAAGAAAGACACAGAGCCTGGCATTTAACTCCGTTTCTGAAGGGAATCACAGGGCTCAGTTCTCATCCATGAAACACACTCTGCTTTAGAGCAAGAAGCACGCTCTTGCTTTCTAGAGTCTCTAATACAGAGGGAAACATGAGTGTGCTCAGAACAAAAGAACTGTATTTCCTACACACACGGACCATATCTAGTTCAACTCTGTTTCTGAAACTGATACAAACCACAGGTCCTATAACATCCAATGCTTTTCAGTTAAGAGCGAAAAACGTGTGAGCTTTGTGAACAATGTAGCTTCGTTTGAGCTGAAAAGTGACTACGTTTACCTGAAACGATGTCTTGCTTGTAGGAAGACACATGCCTGGCATTTAACTCCGTTTCTGAAGGGAAACACACGGAACAGTTCTCATCCATGAAACACACACTGCTTTAGAGCAAGAAGCATGCTTTTGCTTTCTAGAGTCTCTAATACAGAGGGAAACGTGAGTGTGCTCATAACAAATGAACTGTGTTTCCTACACACACGGACCATATCTAGTTCAACGCTGTTTCTGAAACTGATACAAACCACAGGTCGTCTAACATCCAATGCTTTTCAGTTAAGAGCGAGGAACGGGTGAGCTTCGTGAACAATGTAGCTTCGTTTGAGGTGAAAAGTGACTGCGTTTACCTGAAACGAAGTCTTGCTTGTAGGAAGACACTCTTCTGGCATTAACTCCGTTTCTGAATGGAAACACACGGCACAGTTCTCATCCATGAAACACGTTCTGCTTTAGAGCAAGAAGCATGCTCTTGCTTTCTAGAGTCTCTAATAGAGAGGGAAACGTGAGTGTGCTCAGAACAAAAGAACTGTGTTTCCTACACACTCGGACCATATCTAGTTCAACTCTGTTTCTGAAACTGATACAAACCACAGGTCCTCTAACATCAAATGCTTTTCAGTTAAGAGCGAGAAACGTGTGGGCTTCGTGAACAATGTAGCTTCGTTTGAGGTGAAAAGTGACTGCGTTTACCTGAAACGAATTCTTGCTTGAAGAAAGACACAGAGCCTGGCATTTAACTCCGTTTCTGAAGGGAATCACAGGGCTCAGTTCTCATCCATGAAACACACTCTGCTTTAGAGCAAGAAGCACGCTCTTGCTTTCTATAGTCTCTAATACAGAGGGAAACATGAGTGTGCTCAGAACAAAAGAACTGTATTTCCTACACACACGGACCATATCTAGTTCAACTCTGTTTCTGAAACTGATACAAACCACAGGTCCTATAACATCCAATGCTTTTCAGTTAAGAGCGAAAAACGTGTGAGCTTTGTGAACAATGTAGCTTCGTTTGAGCTGAAAAGTGACTACGTTTACCTGAAACGATGTCTTGCTTGTAGGAAGACACATGCCTGGCATTTAACTCCGTTTCTGAAGGGAAACACACGGAACAGTTCTCATCCATGAAACACACACTGCTTTAGAGAAAGAAGCATGCTTTTGCTTTCTAGAGTCTCTAATACAGAGGGAAACGTGAGTGTGCTCAGAACAAAAGAACTGTGTTTCGTACACACACAGACCATATCTAGTTCAACTCTGTTTCTGAAACTGATACAAACCACAGGTCCTCTAACATCCAATGCTTTTCAGTTAAGAGCGAGAAACATGTGGGCTTTGTGAACAATGTAGCTTCCTTTGAGGTGAAAAGTGACTGTGTTTACCTGAAACGAAGTCTTGCTTGAAGAAAGACACAGAGCCTGGCATTTAACTCCGTTTCTGAAGGGAAACACACGGCACAGTTCTCATCCATGAAACACACTCTGCTTTAGAGCAAGAAGCAACCTCTTGCTTTCTAGAGTCTCTAATACAGAGGGAAACGTGAGTGTGCTCAGAACAAAGAACTGTGTTTCCTACACACACGGACAATATCTAGTTCAACTCTGTTCCTGAAACTGATACAAACCACAGTTCGTCTAACATCCAATGCTTTTCAGTTAAGAGCGAGAAACGGGTGAGCTTCGTGAACAATGTAGCTTCGTTTGAGGTGAAAAGTGACTGTGTTTACCTGAAACGAAGTCTTGCTTGTAGGAAGACACACTTCTGGCTTTAACTCCGTTTCTGAAGGGAAACACACGGCACAGTTCTCATCCACGAAACACACTCTGCTTTAGAGCAAGAAGCACTCTCTTGCTTTCTAGAGTCTCTAATACAGAGGGAAACGTGAGTGTGCTCAGAACAAAAGAACTGTGTTTCCTACACACAGAGACCATATCTAGTTCAACTCTGTTTCTGAAACTGATACAAACCACAGGTCGTCTAATATCCAATGCTTTTCAGGTAAGAGCGAGAAACATGTGAGCTTCGTGAACAGTGTAGCTTCGTTTGAGCTGAAAAGTGACTACGTTTACCTGAAATGAAGTCTTGCTTGTAGGAAGACACACGCCTGGCATTTAACTCCGTTTCTGAAGGGAAACACACGCACAGTTCTCATCCATGAAACGAACTCTGCTTTAGAGCAAGAAGAACGCACTTGCTTTCTAGAGTATCTAATACTGAGGGAAACGTGAGTGTGCTCAGAATAAAGGAACTGTGTTTCCTACACACACGGACAATATCTAGTTCAACTCTGTTTCTGAAACTGATACAAACCACAGGTCGTCTAACATCCAATGCTTTACAGTTAAGAGCGAGAAACGGGTGAGCTTGTGAACAATGTAGCTTCGTTTGAGCTGAAAAGTGACTGCTTTTTCCTGAAACGAAGTCTTGCTTGTAGGAAGACACACTTCTGGCATTAACTCCGTTTCTGAATGGAAACACACGGCACAGTTCTCATCCATGAAACACGTTCTGCTTTAGAGCAAGAAGCACGCTCTTGCTTTCTAGAGTCTCTAATAGAGAGGGAAACGTGAGTGTGCTCAGAACAAAAGAACTGTGTTTCCT
>CATKUP010001027.1:0-11000 GCA_949786385.1 Onychomys leucogaster
CTTTAGAGCAAGAAGCACACTCTTGCTTTCTAGAGTCTCTAATACTGAGGATAACCTGAGTGTGCTCAGAACAAAAAACTGTGTTTCCTACACACGGACCATATCTAGTTCAACTCTGTTTCTGAAACTGATACAAACCACAGGTCCTCTAACATCCAATGCTTTTCTGGTAAGAGCGAGAAACGTGTGAGCTTCGTGAACAATGTAGCTTCGTTTGAGCTGAAAAGTGACTGCGTTTACCTGACATGAAGTCTTGCTTGAAGAAAGACACAGAGCCTGGCATTTAACTCCGTTTCTGAAGGGAAACACACGGCACAGTTCTCATCCATGAAACACACTCTGCTTTAGAGCAAGAAGGATGCTCTTGCTTTCTAGAGTCTCTAATACAGAGGGAAACGTGAGTGTGCTCAGAAAAAAAGAACTGTGTTTCCTACACACACGGACCATATCTAGTTCAACTCTCTTTCTGAAACTGATACAAACCACAGGTCATCTAACATCCAATGCTTTTCTGGTAAGAGCGAGAAACGTGTGGGCTTCGTGAACAATGTAGCTTCGTTTGAGCTGAAAAGTGACTGTGTTTACCTGAAACGAAGTCTTGCTTGTAGGAAGGCACAGAGCCTGGCATTTAACTCTGTTTCTGAAGGGAAACACACGGCAGAGTTCACATCCATGAAACACACTCTGCTTTTGAGCAAGAAGGATGCTCTTGCTTTCTAGATTCTCTAATACAGATGGAAACGTGAATGTGCTCAGAACAAAAGAAATGTGTTTCCTATACACACGGACCACTTGTAGTTCAACTCTGTTTCTAAAATTGATACAAACCACAGGTCATCTAACATCCAATGCTTTTCAGTTAAGAGCGAGAAACGTGTGAGCTTCATGAACAATGTAGCTTCGTTTGAGCTGAAAAGTGACTGTGTTTACCTGAAAAGAAGTCTTGATTGTAGTAAGACACACGTCTGGCATTTAACTCCGTTTCTGAAGGGAAACACACGGCACAGTTCTCATCCATGAAACACACTCTGCTTTAGAGCAAGAAGCACGCACTTGCTTCCTAGAGTCTCTAATACAGAGGGAAACGTGACTGTGCTCAGAACAAAAGAAATGTGTTTCCTATACACACGGACCATATGTAGTTAAACTCTGTTTCTAAAATTGATACAAACCACAGGTCATCTAACATCCAATGCTTTTCAGTTAAGAGCGAGAAACGTGTGAGCTTCGTGAACAATGTAGCTTCGTTTGACCTGAAAAGTGACTGTGTTTACCTGAAACGATTCTTGCTTGTAGGAAGACACAGAGCCTGGCATTTAACTCCGTTTCTGAAGGGAAACACACGTCACAGTTCTCATCTATGAAACATACTCTGCTGTAAAGCAAGAAGCACGCTCTTGCTTTCTAGAGTCTCTAATACAGAGGGAAACGTGAGTGTGCTCAGAACAAAAGAAATGTGTTTCCTACACACTCAGACCATATCTAGTCCAAGTCTGTTTCTGAAACTGATACAAACCACAGGTCCTCTAACATCCAATGCTTTTTATGTAAGAGCGAGAAACGTGTGAGCTTCGTGAACAATGTAGCTTCGTCTGAGCTGAAAAGTGACTGTGTTTACCTGAAAAGAAGTCTTGATTGTAGGAAGACACACGTATGACATTTAACTCCGTTTCTGAAGGGAAACACACGGCACAGTTCTCTTCCATGAAACACACTCTGCTTTAGAGCAAGAAGGATGCTCTTGCTTTCTAGAGTCTCTAATACAGAGGGAACGTGAGTGTGCTCAGAACAAAAGAACTGTGTTTCCTAAACACACGGACCATATCTAGTTCAACTTTGTTTCTGAAACTGATACAAACCACAGGTCCTCTAACTTCCAATGCTTTTCAGTAGAGAGCGAGAAACGTGTGGGCTTCGTGAACATGTAGCTTCGTTTGTGGTGAAAAGTGACTGCGTTTACCTGAAACGAAGTCTTGCTTGAAGAATGACACAGAGCCTGGCATTTAACTCCGTTTCTGAAGGGAAACACACGGCACAGTCCTCTTCCATGAAACACACTCTGCTTTAGAGGAAGAAGCACACTCTTGCTTTCTAGAGTCTCTAATACCGAGGGAAACCTGAGTGTGCTCAGAACAAAAAACTGTGTTTCCTACACACGGACCATATCTAGTTCAACTCTGTTTCTGAAACTGATACAAACCACAGGTCCTCTAACATCCAATGCTTTTCTGGTAAGAGCGAGAAACGTGTGAGCTTCGTGAACAATGTAGCTTCGTTTGAGCTGAAAAGTGACTGCGTTTACCTGACATGAAGTCTTGCTTGAAGAAAGACACAGAGCCTGGCATTTAACTCCGTTTCTGAAGGGAAACACACGGCACAGTTCTCATCCATGAAACACACTCTGCTTTAGAGCAAGAAGGATGCTCTTGCTTTCTAGAGTCTCTAATACAGAGGGAAACGTGAGTGTGCTCAGAAAAAAAGAACTGTGTTTCCTACACACACGGACCATATCTAGTTCAACTCTGTTTCTGAAACTGATACAAACCACAGGTCATCTAACATCCAATGCTTTTCTGGTAAGAGCGAGAAACGTGTGGGCTTCGTGAACAATGTAGCTTCGTTTGAGATGAAAAGTGACTGTGTTTACCTGAAACGAAGTCTTGCTTGTAGGAAGGCACAGAGCCTGGCATTTAACTCTGTTTCTGAAGGGAAACACACGGCAGAGTTCGCATCCATGAAACACACTCTGCTTTAGAGCAAGAAGGATGCTCTTGCTTTCTAGATTCTCTAATACAGAGGGAAACGTGAATGTGCTCAGAACAAAAGAAATGTGTTTCCTATACACACGGACCATATGTAGTTCAACTCTGTTTCTAAAATTGATACAAACCACAGGTCATCTAACATCCAATGCTTTTCAGTTAAGAGCGAGAAACGTGTGAGCTTCATGAACAATGTAGCTTCGTTTGAGCTGAAAAGTGACTGTGTTTACCTGAAAAGAAGTCTTGATTGTAGTAAGACACACGTCTGGCATTTAACTCCGTTTCTGAAGGGAAACACACGGCACAGTTCTCATCCATGAAACACACTCTGCTTTAGAGCAAGAAGGATGCTCTTGCTTTCTAGAGTCTCTTATACAGAGGGAAACATGAGTGTGCTCAGAAAAAAAGAACTGTGTTTCCTACACACACGGACCATATCTAGTTCAACTCTGTTTCTGAAACTGATACAAACCACAGGTCATCTAACATCCAATTCTTTTCTGGTAAGAGCGAGAAACGTGTGGGCTTCGTGAACAATGTAGCTTCGTTTGAGATGAAAAGTGACTGCGTTTACCTGAAACGATTCTTGCTTGTAGGAAGACACAGAGCCTGGCATTTAACTCCGTTTCTGAAGGGAAACACACGGCTCAGTTCTCATCCATGAAACACACTCTTCTTTAGAGCAAGAAGCACGCACTTGCTTTCCAGAGTCTCTAATACAGAGGGAAACGTGAATGTTCTCAGAACAAAAGAAATGTGTTTCCTATACACACAGACCATATGTAGTTCAACTCTGTTTCTAAAATTGATACAAACCACAGGTCCTCTAACATCCAATGCTTTTCAGTTAAGAGCGAGAAACGTGTGAGCTTCGTGAACAATGTAGCTTCGTTTGAGCTGAAAAGTGACTGTGTTTACCTGAAATGATTCTTGCTTGTAGGAAGACACAGAGCCTGGCATTTAACTCCGTTTCTGAAGGGAAACACACGTCACAGTTCTCATCTATGAAACATACTCTGCTGTAAAGCAAGAAGCATGCTCTTGCTTTCTAGAGTCTCTAATACAGAGGGAAACGTGAGTGTGCTCAGAAGAAAAGAACTGTGTTTCCTACACACTAAGACCATATCTAGTCCAAGTCTGTTTCTGAAACTGATACAAACCACAGGTCCTCTAACATCCAATGCTTTTTATGTAAGAGCGAGAAACGTGTGAGCTTCGTGAACAATGTAGCTTCATTTGAGCTGAAATTGACTGTGTTTACCTGAAAAGAAGTCTTGATTGTAGGAAGACACACGTATGACATTTAACTCCGTTTCTGAAGGGAAACACATAGCACAGTTCTCTTCCATGAAACACACTCTGCTTTAGAGCAAGAAGGATGCTCTTGCTTTCTAGAGTCTCTAATACAGAGGGAAACGTGAGTGTGCTCAGAGCAAAAGAACTGTGTTTCCTACACACACGGACCATATCTAGTTCAACTCTATTTCTGAAACTGATACAAACCACAGGTCGTCTAACATCCAATGCTTTTCAGTTAAGAGCGAGAAACATTTGAGCTTCGTGAACAATGTAGCTTCGTTTGAGTTGAAAAGTGACTGCGTTTTCCTGAAACGAAGTCTTGCTTGTAGGAAGACACACTTCTAGCATTTAACTCCGTTTCTGAAGGGAAACACACGGCACAGTTCTCATCCATGGAACACATTCTGCTTTAGAGCAAGAAGCACGCTCTTGCTTTCTAGAGTCTCTAATACAGAGGAAAACGTGAGTGTGCTCAGAACAAAAGAACTATGTTTCCTACACACACAGACAATGTCTAGTTCAACTCTGTTTCTGAAACTGATACAAACCACAGGTCCTCTAACATCCAATGCTTTTCAGTTAAGAGCGAGAAACGTGTGAGCTTCGTGAACAATGTAGCTTCGTTTCAGCTGAAAAGTGACTGCGTTAGCCTGAAACGAAGTCTTCCTTGAAGAAAGACACAGAGCCTGGCATTTAACTCCGTTTCTGAAGGGAAACACACGGCCCAGTTCTCATCCATGAAACACACTCTGCATTAGAGCAAGAAGCACGTTCTTGCTTTCTAGAGTCTCTACTACAGAGGGAAACGTGAGTGTGCTCAGAACAAAAGAACTGTGTTTCCTACACACACGGACCATATCTAGTTCAACTCTGTTTCTGAAACTGATACAAACCACAGGTCCTCTAACATCCAATGCTTTTCATTTAAGAAGGAGAAACGTGTGAGCTTTGTGAACAATGTAGCTTTGTTTGAGCTGAAAAGTGACTGCGTTTACCTGAAACAAAGTCTTGCTTGTAGGAAGACACACGCCTGGCATTTAACTCCGTTTCTGAAGGGAAACACACGGCACAGTTCTCTTTCATGAAACACACTCTGCTTTAGAGCAAGAAGCACACTCTTGCCTTCTAGAGTCTCTAATTCAGAGGGAAAGGTGAGTGTGCTCAGAACAAAAGAACTGTGTTTCCTACACACACGGACCATATCTAGTTCAACTCTGTTTCTGAAACTGATACAAACCACAGGTCCTCTAACATCCAATGCTTTTCATTTAAGAAGGAGAAACGTGTGAGCTTTGTGAACAATGTAGCTTTGTTTGAGCTGAAAAGTGACTGCGTTTACCTGAAACAAAATCTTGCTTGTAGGAAGACACACGCCTGGCATTTAACTCCGTTTCTGAAGGGAAACACACGGCACAGTTCTCTTTCATGAAACACACTCTGCTTTAGAGCAAGAAGCACACTCTTGCCTTCTAGAGTCTCTAATTCAGAGGGAAAGGTGAGTGTGCTCAGAACAAAAGAACTGTGTTTCCTACACACACGGACCATATCTAGTTCAACTCTGTTTCTGAAACTGATACAAACCACAGGTCCTCTAACATCCAATGCTTTTCAGTTAAGAGCGAGAAACGTGTGGGCTTCGTGAACAATGTAGCTTCGTTTGTGGTGAAAAGTGACTGCGTTTACCTGAAAGGAAGTCTTGCTTGAAGAATGACACAGAGCCTGGCATTTAACTCCGTTTCTGAAGGGAAACACATAGCACAGTTCTCTTCCATGAAACACACTCTGCTTTAGAGCAAGAAGGATGCTCTTGCTTTCTAGAGTCTCTAATACAGAGGGAAACGTGAGTGTGCTCAGAGCAAAAGAACTGTGTTTCCTGCACACACACACCATATCTAGTTCAACTCTATTTCTGAAACTGATACAAACCACAGGTCGTCTAACATCCAATGCTTTTCAGTTAAGAGCGAGAAACATTTGAGCTTCGTGAACAATGTAGCTTCGTTTGAGTTGAAAAGTGACTGCGTTTTCCTGAAACGAAGTCTTGCTTGTAGGAAGACACACTTCTAGCATTTAACTCCGTTTCTGAAGGGAAACACACGGCACAGTTCTCATCCATGGAACACATTCTGCTTTAGAGCAAGAAGCACGCTCTTGCTTTCTAGAGTCTCTAATACAGAGGAAAACGTGAGTGTGCTCAGAACAAAAGAACTATGTTTCCTACACACACAGACAATGTCTAGTTCAACTCTGTTTCTGAAACTGATACAAACCACAGGTCCTCTAACATCCAATGCTTTTCAGTTAAGAGCGAGAAACGTGTGAGCTTCGTGAACAATGTAGCTTCGTTTCAGCTGAAAAGTGACTGCGTTAGCCTGAAACGAAGTCTTCCTTGAAGAAAGACACAGAGCCTGGCATTTAACTCCGTTTCTGAAGGGAAACACACGGCCCAGTTCTCATCCATGAAACACACTCTGCATTAGAGCAAGAAGCACGTTCTTGCTTTCTAGAGTCTCTACTACAGAGGGAAACGTGAGTGTGCTCAGAACAAAAGAACTGTGTTTCCTACACACACGGACCATATCTAGTTCAACTCTGTTTCTGAAACTGATACAAACCACAGGTCCTCTAACATCAATGCTTTTCATTTAAGAAGGAGAAACGTGTGAGCTTTGTGAACAATGTAGCTTTGTTTGAGCTGAAAAGTGACTGCGTTTACCTGAAACAAAGTCTTGCTTGTAGGAAGACACACGCCTGGCATTTAACTCCGTTTCTGAAGGGAAACACACGGCACAGTTCTCTTTCATGAAACACACTCTGCTTTAGAGCAAGAAGCACACTCTTGCCTTCTAGAGTCTCTAATTCAGAGGGAAAGGTGAGTGTGCTCAGAACAAAAGAACTGTGTTTCCTACACACACGGACCATATCTAGTTCAACTCTGTTTCTGAAACTGATACAAACCACAGGTCCTCTAACATCCAATGCTTTTCATTTAAGAAGGAGAAACGTGTGAGCTTTGTGAACAATGTAGCTTTGTTTGAGCTGAAAAGTGACTGCGTTTACCTGAAACAAAATCTTGCTTGTAGGAAGACACACGCCTGGCATTTAACTCCGTTTCTGAAGGGAAACACACGGCACAGTTCTCTTTCATGAAACACACTCTGCTTTAGAGCAAGAAGCACACTCTTGCCTTCTAGAGTCTCTAATTCAGAGGGAAAGGTGAGTGTGCTCAGAACAAAAGAACTGTGTTTCCTACACACACGGACCATATCTAGTTCAACTCTGTTTCTGAAACTGATACAAACCACAGGTCCTCTAACATCCAATGCTTTTCAGTTAAGAGCGAGAAACGTGTGGGCTTCGTGAACAATGTAGCTTCGTTTGTGGTGAAAAGTGACTGCGTTTACCTGAAAGGAAGTCTTGCTTGAAGAATGACACAGAGCCTGGCATTTAACTCCGCTTCTGAAGGGAAACACACGGCACAGTCCTCTTCCATGAAACACACTCTGCTTAGGGAGTAAGAAGCACACTCTTGCTTTCTAGAGTCTCTAATACCGAGGGAAACCTGAGTGTGCTCAGAACAAAAACTGTGTTTCCTACACACGGACCATATCTAGTTCAACTCTGTTTCTGAAACTGATTCAAACCACAGGTCCTCTAACATCCAATGCTTTTCAGGTAAGAGCGAGAAACGTGTGAGCTTCGTGAACAATGTAGCTTCCTTTGAGCTGAAAAGTGACTGTGTTTACCTGAAACGAAGTCTTGCTTGTAGGAAGACACACGCCTGGAATTTAACTCCGTGTCTGAAGGGAAACACATGGCACAGTTCTCATCCATGAAACACACTCTGCTTTAGAGCAAGAAGGATGCTCTTGCTTTCTAGAGTCTCTAATACAGAGGGAAACGTGAGTGTGCTCAGAACAAAAGAACTGTGTTTCCTACACACACGGAACATATCTAGTTCAACTCTGTTTCTGAAACTGATACAAACCACAGGTCCTCTAACATCCAATGCTTTTCAGTTAAGAGCGAGAAACGTGTGACCTTCGTGAACAATGTAGCTTCGTTTGAGATGAAAAGTGACTGCGTTTACCTGAAACGATTCTTGCTTGTAGGAAGACACAGAGCCTGGCATTTAACTCCGTTTCTGAAGGGAAACACAGGGCACAGTCCTCTTCCATGAAACACACTCTGCTTTAGAGCAAGAAGCACACTCTTGCTTTCTAGAGTCTCTAATACCGAGGGAAACCTGAATGTGCTCAGAAAAAAAGATATGTGTTTCCTATACACACGGACCATATGTAGTTCAACTCTGATTCTGAAACTGATACAAACCACAGGTCCTCTAACATCCAATGCTTTTCTGGTAAGAGCGAGAAACGTGTGAGCTTCGTGAACAATGTAGCTTCGTTTGAGCTGAAAAGTGACTGCGTTTACCTGACATGAAGTCTTGCTTGAAGAAAGACACAGAACCTGGCATTTAACTCCGTTTCTGAAGGGAAACACACGGCACAGTTCTCATCCATGAAACACACTCTGCATTAGAGCAAGAAGCATGCTCTTGCTTTCTAGAGTCTCTAATACAGAGGGAAACGTGAGTGTGTTCAGAACAAAAGAACTGTGTTTCCTGCACACACGGACCATATCTAGTTCAACTCTGTTTCTGAAACTGATACAAACCACAGGTCCTGTAACATCCAATGCTTTTCAGTTAAGAGCGAGAAACGTGTGAGCTTTGTGAACAATGTAGCTTCGTTTGAGCTGAAAAGTGACTGTGTTTACCTGAAACGATTCTTGCTTGTAGGAAGACACAGAGCCTGGCATTTAACTCCGTTTCTGAAGGGAAACACACGGCACAGTTCTCATCCATGAAACACACTCTGCTTTAGAGTAAGAAGCACGCTCTTTCTTTCTAGAGTCTCTAATACAGAGGGAAACGTGAATGTGCTCAGAACAAAAGAAATGTGTTTCCTGTACACACGGACCATATGTAGTTCAACTCTGTTTCTAAAATTGATACAAACCACAGGTCATCTAACATCCAATGCTTTTCAGTTAAGAGCAAGAAACGTGTGAGCTTCGTGAACAATGTAGCTTCGTTTGAGCTGAAAAGTGACTGTGTTTACCTGAAAAGAAGTCTTGATTGTAGTAAGACACACATCTGGCATTTAACTCCGTTTCTGAACGGAAACAAACGGCACAGTTCTCATCCGTGAAACACACTCTGCTTTAGAGCAAGAAGGATGCTCTTGCTTTCTAGAGTCTCTAATACAGAGGGAAACGTGAGTGTGCTCAGAAAAAAGAACTGTGTTTCTTACACACACGGACCATATCTAGTTCAACTCTGTTTCTGAAACTGATACAAACCACAGGTCATCTAACATCCAATGCTTTTCTGGTAAGAGCGAGAAACGTGAGGGCTTCGTGAACAATGTAGCTTCGTTTGAGATGAAAAGTGACTGCGTTTACCTGAAAAGATTCTTGCTTGTAGGAAGACACAGAGCCTGGCATTTAACTCCGTTTCTGAAGGGAAACACACTCTGCTTTAGAGCAAGAAGCACGCTCTTGCTTTCTAGAGTCTCTAATACAGAGGGAAACGTGAATGTGCTCAGAAAAAAAGATATGTGTTTCCTATACACACGGACCATATGTAGTTCAACTCTGTTTCTAAAATTGATACAAACCACAGGTCATCTAACATCCAATGCTTTTCAGTTAAGAGCGAGAAACGTGTGAGCTTCGTGAACAATGTAGCTTCGTTTGAGGTGAAAAGTGACTGCGTTTACCTGAAACGAAGTCTTGCTTGAAGAAAGACACAGAGCCTGGCATTTAACTCCGCTTCTGAAGGGAAACACACTTCACAGTTCTCATCCATGAAACACACTCTGCTTTAGAGCAAGAAGGATGCTCTTGCTTTCTAGAGTCTCTAATACAGAGGGAAACGTGAGTGTGCTCAGAACAAAAGAACTGTGTTTCCTACACACACGGAACATATCTAGTTCAACTCTGTTTCTGAAACTGATACAAACAACAGGTCCTCTAACATCCAATGCTTTTCAGTAAGAGCGAGTAACATGTGAGCTTCGTGAACAATGTAGCTTCGTTTGAGCTGAAAAATGACTGTGTTTACCTGAAACGAAGTCTTGCTTGTAGGAAGACACATGCCTGGCATTTAACTCCGTTTCTGAAGGGAAACACACGGCACAGTTCTCTTTCATGAAACATACTCTGCTTTAGAGCAAGAAGCACGCTCTTGCTTTCTAGAGTCTCTAATACAGAGGGAAACGTGAGTGTGCTCAGAACAAAAGAACTGTGTTTCCTACACACACAGACCATATCTAATTCAACACTGTTTCTGAAACTGATACAAACCACAGGTCCTTTAACATCCAATACTTTTCAGTTAAGAGCGAGAAACGTGTGAGCTTCGTGAACAAAGTAGCTTCGTTTGAGATGAAAAGTGACTGCGTTTACCTGAAACGATTCTTGCTTGTAGGAAGACACAGAGCCTGGCATTTAACTCCGTTTCTGAAGTGAAACACACAGCAGAGTTCCCATATATAGAACACAGTCTGCTTTAGAGCAAGAAGCACGCTCTTGCTTTCTAGATTCTCTAATACAGAGGGAAACATGAGTGTGTTCAGAACAAAAGAACTGTGTTTCCTACACACACGGACCATATCTAGTTCAACTTTGTTTCTGAAACTGATACAAACCACAGGTCCTCTAACATCCAATGCTTTTCAGTTAAGAGCGAGAAACGTGTGGGCTTCGTGAACAATGTAGCTTCGTTTGTGGTGAAAAGTGACTGCGTTTACCTGAAACGAAGTCTTGCTTGAAGAATGACACAGAGCCTGGCATTTAACTCCGTTTCTGAAGGGAAACACACGGCACAGTCCTCTTCCATGAAACGCACTCTGCTTTAGAGCAAGAAGCACACTC
>CATKUP010001028.1:0-11000 GCA_949786385.1 Onychomys leucogaster
TCTGAAGTGAAACACACAGCATAGTTCTCATCCATGGATCACACACTGCTTTAGAACGAGGAGCACGCAATTGCTTTCTAGAGTCTCTAATACAAAAGGTAAAGTGACTGTGCTCAGAACAATAGAACGGTGTTTCCTACATATACGAACCATATCTAGTTCAACTCTGCTTCTGAAACTGAAAAAACCACAGGTCCTCTAACATCCAATGCTTGTCAGTTAAGATGAGAATCGTGTGAGCTTCGTGAACGACATAGTTCGTTTGAGATGTAAAGTAACTGCCCTAACCTGAAACGAAGTCTTTTTTGTAGGAAGACTCAGAGCCTGGGATTTAACTCCATTTCTGAAGTAAAACACACAGCAGAGTTCTCATCCATTGATCACACTCTGCTGTAGAGAAAGAAGCACGCTCTTGCTTTCTAGAGGCTCTAAATCAGCATGAAATGTGAGTGTGCAGAGAACAAAAGAACGATGTTTCCTACACATACGGACCATATGTAGTCCAACTCTTCTTCAGAAACTGATATAAAGCACTGGTCCTCTAACATCCAATGCTTGTCATTTAAGATGAGAAACGTGTGAGCTTCGTTAACGATGTAGTTCCTTTGAGCTGAGAAGTGACTGCCATTACCTGAAACGAAGTCTTGCTTGTAGGAAGACACACAGCCTGGGATTTAACTCCATTTCTGAAGGGAAACAAACAGCATAGTTCTCATCCATGGATCACACTCTGCTTTAGAGCGAGAACACGCTATTGCTTTCTAGCTTCTCTAATACTGCAGGAAATCTGAGTGTGCTCAGAACAAGAGAACTGTGTTTCCTACACATACGGACCATATCTAGTTCAACTCTGCTTCTGATACTGAAACAAACCACAGGTCCTCTAACACCCAATGCTTGTCAGTTAAGACGAGAAACGTGTGAGCTTTGTGAAGGATGTAGTTCGTTTGAGCTGTAAAGAAACTGCCCTTACCTGAAAAGAATTCTTGCTTTAGGAAGACTCAGAGCCTGGGATTTAACTCCATTTCTGAAGGGAAACACACAGCAGAGTTCTCATCCATTGATCACACTCTGCTTTAGAACAAGAATCATGCTCTTGCTTTCTAGAGTCTCTAAGACAGCAGGATACGTGAGTTTGCTGAGAACAAAAGAACGGTGTTTCCTACACATACGGACCATATCTAGTTCAACTCTGCTTCTGATACTGAAACAAACCACAGGTCCTCTAACACCCAATGCTTGTCAGTTAAGATGAGAAACGTGTGAGCTTTGTGAACGACATAGTTCGTTTGAGCTGTAAAGAAACTGCCCTTACCTGAAAAGAATTCTTGCTTTAGGAAGACTCAGAGCCTGGGATTTAACTCCATTTCTGAAGGGAAACACACAGCAGAGTTCTCATCCATTGATCACACTCTGCTTTAGAGCGAGAAGCATGCTCTTGCTTTCTAAAATCTCTAAGACAGCAGGAAAGGTGAGTGTGCTGAGAACAAAAGAACGGTGTTTCCTACACATACGGACCATATCTAGTCCAACTCTGCTTCTGAAACTGATACAAAGCACTGGTCCTCTAACATCCAATGCTTGTCAGTTTAGATGAGAATCGTGTGAGCTTCGTAAACGACGTATTTCGTTTGAGATGTAAAGTAACTGCCCTTTCCGGAAACGAAGTCTTCCTTGTAGGAAGACTCAGAGCCTGGAATTTAACTCCCTTTCTGAAGTGAAACGCACAGCAGATTTCTCATCCATTGAGCACACTCTGCTTTAGAGCAAGAAGCACACTCTTGATTTCTAGAGGCTCTAAGAGAGCATGAAACGTGAGTGTGCTGAGAACAAAAGAACGATGTTTCCTACACATACGGACCATGTCTTGTCAAATTCTGCTTCTGAAACTGACACAAAGCAATGGTCCTCTAACATCCAATGCTTGTCATTTTAGATGAGAAACGTGTGAGCTTCGTGAACGATGTAGTTCATTTGAGTTGTAAAGAAACTGCCCTTTCCTGAAAAGAAGTCTTGTTTTTAGGAAGACTCAGAGCCTGGGATTTAACTCTATTTCTGAAGTGAAACACACAGCAGAGTTCTCATCCACTGATCACACTCTGCTTTAGCGCAAGAAGCACGCTCTTGCTTTCTAGAGTCTCTAGGACAGCATGAAACGTGAGTGTGCTGAGAACAAAAGAACGATGTTTCCTACACATACGGACCATATGTAGTCCAACTCTGCTTCTGAAACTGATACAAAGCACTGGTCCTCTAACATCCAATTCTTGTCAGTTATGATGAGAAACGTGTGAGCTTCGTGAACGATGTAGTTCTTTTGAGCTGAAAAGTGACTGCCGTTACCTGAAACGTAGTCTTGCTTGTAGCAAGACACAGAGCCTGGAATTTAACTCCATTTCTGAAGTGAAACACACAGCATAGTTCTCATCCATGGATCACACACTGCTTTAGAACGAGAAGCACGCTCTTGCTTTCTAGAGTCTCTAATACAAAAGGTAACGTGACTGTGCTCAGAACAATAGAACGGTGTTTCCTACACATACGAACCATATCTAGTTCAACTCTGCTTCTGAAACTGAAACAAACCACAGGTCCTCTAACATCCAATGCTTGTCAGTTAAGATGAGAATCGTGTGAGCTTCGTGAACGACATAGTTCGTTTGAGATGTAAAGTAACTGCCCTTACCTGAAAAGAATTCTTGCTTTAGGAAGACTCAGAGCTTAGGATTTAACTCCATTTCTGAAGTAAAACACACAGCAGAGTTCTCATCCATTGATCACACTCTGCTTTAGAGCGAGAAGCATGCTCTTGCTTTCTAAAATCTCTAAGACAGCAGGAAAGGTGAGTGTGCTGAGAACAAAAGAACGGTGTTTCCTACACATACGGACCATATCTAGTCCAACTCTGCTTCTGAAACTGATACAAAGCACTGGTCCTCTAACATCCAATGCTTGTCAGTTTACATGAGAATCGTGTTAGCTTCATGAACGACGTATTTCGTTTGAGATATAAAGTAACTGTCCTTTCCGGAAACGAAGTCTTCCTTGTAGGAAGACTCAGAGCTTAGGATTTAACTCCATTTCTGAAGTGAAACACACAGCAGATTTCTCATCCATTGATCACTCTCTGCTTTAGAGCAAGAGGCACGCTCTTGCTTTCTAGAGGCTCTAAGACAGCATGGAACGTGAGTGTGCTGAGAAAAAAAGAACGATGTTTCCTACACATACGGACCATGTCTTGTCAAATTCTGCTTCTGAAACTGAAACAAAGCACTGGTCCTCTAACATCCAATGCTTGTCATTTAAGATGAGAAACGTGTGAGCTTCGTGAACAATGTAGTTCATTTGAGAGAAGAAGTGACTGCCCTTACCTGAAACGAAGTCTTGCTTGTAGGAAGACACAGAGGCTGGGATTTAACTCCATTTCTGATGGGAAACAAACAGTATAGTTCTCATCCATGGATCACACTCTGCTTTAGAGCGAGAACACACTCTTGCTTTCTAGCTTCTCTAATACAGCAGGAAATCTGAGTGTGCACAGAACAAGAGAACGGTGTTTCCTACACATACAGACCATATCTAGTTCAACTCTGCTTCTGAAACTGAAACAAACCACAGGTCCTCTAACATCCAATGCTTGTCAATTAAGATGAGAAACGTATGAGCATCGTGAAGGATGTAGTTCGTATGAGCTGTAAAGAAACTGCCCTTACCTGAAAAGAATTCTTGCTTTAGGAAGACTCAGAGCCTGGGATTTAACTCCATTTCTGAAGAGAAACACACAGCAGAGTTCTCATCCATTGATCACACTCTGCTTTAGAACAAGAATCATGCTCTTGCTTTCTAGGGTCTCTAAGGCAGCAGGAAACATGAGTGTGCTGAGAACAAAAGAACGGTGTTTCCTACACATAAGGACCATATGTAGTCCAACTCTGCTTTCGAAACTGATACAAAGCACTGGTCCTGTAACATCCAATGCTTGTCAGTTAAGATGAGAAACGTGTGAGCTTCATGAAAGATGTAGTTCGCTTGAGCTGAAAAGTAACTGCCCTTTCCCGAAAAGAAGTCTTGCTTGTAGGAAGACACAGAGCCTGGGATTTAACTCCATTTCTGAAGTGAAACACACAGCATAGTTCTCATCCATGGATCACACTCTGCTTTAGAGCGAGAAGCACGCTCTTGCTTTCTAGCGTCTCTAATACAGCAGGATATATGAGTGTGCTGAGAACAAAAGAATGGTGTTTCCTACACATACAGACCATGTCTAGTCCAACTCTGCTTCTGAAACTGATACAAAGCACTGGTCCTGTAACATCCAATGCTTGTCAGTTAAGATGAGAAACGTGTGAGCTTCGTGAAAGACGTAGTTCGTTTGAGCTGAAAAGTGACTGCCCTTACCTGAAAGGAAATATTGCTTGTAGGAAGACACAGAGCCTGGGATTTAACTCCATTTCTGTAGTGAAACACACAGCATAGTTCTCATCCACTGATCACACTCTGCTTTAGAGCAAGACGCACGCTCTTGCTTTCTGGAGTCACTAAGTCAGCAGGAAACGTGAGTGTGCTGAGAACAAAAGAACGGTGTTTCCTACACATACAGACGATGTCTAGTCCAACTCTGCTTCTGAAACTGATACAAAGCACTGGTCCTGTAACATCCAATGCTTGTCAGTTAAGATGAGAAACGTGTGAGCTTCGTGAAAGACGTAGTTCTTTTGAGCTGAAAAGTGACTGCCCTTTCCTGAAAAGAAGTCTTGTTTTTAGGAAGACTCAGAGCCTGGGATTTAACTCTATTTCTGAAGTGAAACACACAGCAGAGTTCTCATCCACTGATCACACTCTGCTTTAGCGCAAGAAGCACGCTCTTGCTTTCTAGAGGCTCTAGGACAGCATGAAACTTGAGTGTGCTGAGAACAAAAGAACGATGTTTCCTACACATACGGACCATATGTAGTCCAACTCTGCTTCTGAAACTGATACAAAGCACTGGTCCTCTAACATCCAATTCTTGTCAGTTAAGATGAGATACGTGTGAGCTTCGTGAACGATGTAGTTCGTTTGAGCTGAAAAGTGACTGCCGTTACCTGAAACGTAGTCTTGCTTGTAGGAAGACACAGAGCCTGGAATTTAACTCCATTTCTGAATTGAAACACACAGCAGAGTTCTCATCCATGGATCACACACTGCTTTAGAACGAGAAGCACGCTCTTGCTTTCTAGAGTCTCTAATGCAAAAGGAAACGTGACTGTGCTCAGAACAAAAGAACGGTGTTTCGTACACATACGAACCATATCTAGTTCAACTCTGCTTCTGAAACTGAAACAAACCACAGGTCCTCTAACAACCAATGCTTGTCAATTAAGATGAGAATCGTGTGAGCTTTGTGAAGGATGTAGTTCGTTTGAGCTGAAAAGAAACTGCCCTTACCTGAAAAGAATTCTTGCTTTAGGAAGACTCAGAGCCTGGGATTTAACTCCATTTCTGAAGGGAAACACACAGCAGAGTTCTCATCCATTGATCACACTCTGCTTTAGAGCGAGAAGCATGCTCTTGCTTTCTAAAATCTCTAAGACAGCAGGAAAGGTGAGTGTGCTGAGAACAAAAGAACGGTGTTTCCTACACATACGGACCATATCTAGTCCAACTCTGCTTCTGAAACTGATACAAAGCACTGGTCCTCTAACATCCAATGCTTGTCAGTTTAGATGAGAATCGTGTGAGCTTTGTAAACGATGTATTTCGTTTGAGATGTAAAGTAACTGCCCTTTCCGGAAACGAAGTCTTCCTTGTAGGAAGACTCAGAGCCTGGAATTTAACTCCATTTCTAAAGTGAAACGCACAGCAGATTTCTCATCCATTGATCACACTCTGCTTTAGAGCAAGAAGCACGCTCTTGCTTTCTAGAGTCTCTAATTCAGCAGGATATATGAGTGTGCTGAGAACAAAAGAACGGTGTTTCCTACACATACAGACCATGTCTAGTCCAACTCTGCTTCTGAAACTGATACAAAGCACTGGTCCTGTAACATCCAATGCTTGTCAGTTAAGATGAGAAACGTGTGAGCTTCGTGAACGATGTAGTTCATTTGAGTTGTAAAGAAATTGCCCTTTCCTGAAAAGAAGTCTTGTTTTTAGGAAGACTCAGAGCCTGGGATTTAACTCTATTTCTGAAGTGAAACACACAGCAGAGTTCTCATCCACTGATCACACTCTGCTTTAGAGCAAGAAGCACGCTCTTGCTTTCTAGAGTCTCTAGGACAGCATGAAACGTGAGTGTGCTGAGAACAAAAGAACGATGTTTCCTACACATACGGACCATATGTAGTCCAACTCTGCTTCTGAAACTGATACAAAGCACTGGTCCTCTAACATCCAATTCTTGTCAGTTATGATGAGAAACCTGTGAGCTTCGTGAACGATGTAGTTCGTTTGAGCTGAAAAGTGACTGCCGTTACCTGAAAGGTAGTCTTGCTTGTAGGAAGACACAGAGCCTGGAATTTAACTCCATTTCTGAAGTGAAACACACAGCATAGTTCTCATCCATGGATCACACACTGCTTTAGAACGAGAAGCACGCTCTTGCTTTCTAGAGTCTCTAATTCAGCAGGATATATGAGTGTGCTGAGAACAAAAGAACGGTGTTTCCTACACATACAGACCATGTCTAGTCCAACTCTGCTTCTGAAACTGATACAAAGCACTGGTCCTGTAACATCCAATGCTTGTCAGTTAAGATGAGAAACGTGTGAGCTTCGTGAAAGACGTAGTTCATTTGAGCTGAAAAGTGACTGCCCTTACCTGAAAGGAAATATTGCTTGTAGGAAGACACAGAGCCTGGGATTTAACTCCATTTCTGTAGTGAAACACACAGCATAGTTCTCATCCACTGATCACACTCTGCTTTAGAACAAGACGCACGCTCTTGCTTTCTGGAGTCTCTAATGCAAAAGGAAACGTGACTGTGCTCAGAACAAAAGAACGGTGTTTCGTACACATACAAACCATATCTAGTTCAACTCTGCTTCTGAAACTGAAACAAACCACAGGTCCTCTAACAACCAATGCTTGTCAATTAAGATGAGAATCGTGTTAGCTTCGTGAACGACATAGTTGGTTTGAGATGTAAAGTAACTGCCCTAACCTGAAACGAAGTCTTTTTTGTAGGAAGACTCAGAGCCTGGGATTTAACTCCATTTCTGAAGTAAAACACACAGCAGAGTTCTCATCCATTGATCACACTCTGCTTTAGAGCAAGAAGCACGCTCTTGCTTTCTAGAGGCTCTAAGACAGCATGAAATGTGAGTGTGCAGAGAACAAAAGAACGATGTTTCCTACACATACGGACCATATGTAGTCCAAATCTTCTTCTGAAACTGATATAAAGCACTGGTCCTCTAACATCCAATGCTTGTCATTTAAGATGAGAAACGTGTGAGCTTCGTTAACGATGTAGTTCCTTTGAGCTGAGAAGTGACTGCCCTTACCTGAAACGAAGTCTTGCTTGTAGGAGACACAGAGCCTGGGATTTATCTCCATTTCTGAAGTAAAACACACAGCAGAGTTCTCATCCATTGATCACACTCTGCTTTAGAGCAAGAAGCACGCTCTTGCTTTCTAGAGGCTCTAAGACAGCATGAAATGTGAGTGTGCAGAGAACAAAAGAACAATGTTTCCTACACATACGGACCATATGTAGTCCAACTCTGCTTCTGAAACTGATACAGAGCACTGTTCCTCTAACATCCAATGCTTGTCATTTAAGATGAGAAACGTGTGAGCTTCGTTAACGATGTAGTTCCTTTGAGCTGAGAAGTGACTGCCATTACCTGAAACGAAGTCTTGCTTGTAGGAAGACACACAGCCTGGGATTTAACTCCATTTCTGAAGTTAAACAAACAGCATAGTTCTCATCCAGGGATCACACTCTGCTTTAGAGCGAGAACACGCTCTTGCTTTCTAGCTTCTCTAATACAGCAGGAAATCTGAGTGTGCTCAGAACAAGAGAACTGTGTTTCCTACACATACGGACCATATCTAGTTCAACTCTGCTTCTGAAACAGAAACAAGCCACAGGTCCTCTAACACCCAATGCTTGTCAGTTAAGATGAGAAACGTGTGAGCTTCGTGAAGGATGTAGTTCATTTGAGCTGTAAAGAAACTGGCCTACCTGAAAAGAATTCTTGCTTGAGGAAGACTCAGAGCCTGGGATTTAACTCCATTTCTGAAGGGAAACACACATCAGAGTTCTCATCCATTGATCACACTCTGCTTTAGAACAAGAATCATGCTCTTGCTTTCTAGAGTCTCTAAGAGAGCAGGATACGTGAGTTTGCTGAGAACAAAAGAACGGTGTTTCCTACACATACGGACCATATCTAGTTCAACTCTGCTTCTGATACTGAAACAAACCACAGGTCCTCTAACACCCAATGCTTGTCAGTTAAGATGAGAAACGTGTGAGCTTTGTGAAGGATGTAGTTCGTTTGAGCTGTAAAGAAACTGCCCTTACCTGAAAAGAATTCTTGCTTTAGGAAGACTCAGAGCCTGGGATTTAACTCCATTTCTGAAGGGAAACACACAGCAGAGTTCTCATCCATTGATCACACTCTGCTTTAGAGCGAGAAGCATGCTCTTGCTTTCTAAAATCTCTAAGACAGCAGGAAAGGTGAGTGTGCTGAGAACAAAAGAACGGTGTTTCCTACACATACGGACCATATCTAGTCCAACTCTGCTTCTGAAACTGATACAAAGCACTGGTCCTCTAACATCCAATGCTTGTCAGTTTAGATGAGAATCGTGTGAGCTTTGTAAACGACGTATTTCGTTTGAGATGTAAAGTAACTGCCCTTTCCGGAAACGCATTCTTCCTTGTAGGAAGACTCAGAGCCTGGAATTTAACTCCATTTCTGAAGTGAAACGCACAGCAGATTTCTCATCCATTGATCACACTCTGCTTTAGAGCAAGAAGCACACTCTTGATTTCTAGAGGCTCTAAGAGTGCATGAAACGTGAGTGTGCTGAGAACAAAAGAACGATGTTTCCTACACATACGGACCATGTCTTGTCAAATTCTGCTTCTGAAACTGACACAAAGCAATGGTCCTCTAACATCCAATGCATGTCATTTTAGATGAGAAACGTGTGAGCTTCGTGAACGATGTAGTTCATTTGAGTTGTAAAGAAACTGCCCTTTCCTGAAAAGAAGTCTTGTTTTTAGGAAGACTCAGAGCCTGGGATTTAACTCTATTTCTGAAGTGAAATACACAGCAGAGTTCTCATCCACTGATCACACTCTGCTTTAGCGCAAGAAGCACGCTCTTGCTTTCTAGAGTCTCTAGGACAGCATGAAACGTGAGTGTGCTGAGAACAAAAGAACGATGTTTCCTACACATACGGACCATATGTAGTCCAACTCTGCTTCTGAAACTGATACAAAGCACTGGTCCTCTAACATCCAATTCTTGTCAGTTATGATGAGAAACCTGTGAGCTTCGTGAACGATGTAGTTCGTTTGAGCTGAAAAGTGACTGCCGTTACCTGAAACGTAGTCTTGCTTGTAGGAAGACACAGAGCCTGGAATTTAACTCCATTTCTGAAGTGAAACACACAGCATAGTTCTCATAAATGGATCACACACTGCTTTAGAACGAGAAGCACGCTCTTGCTTTCTAGAGTCTCTAATTCAGCAGGATATATGAGTGTGCTGAGAACAAAAGAACGGTGTTTCCTACACATACAGACCATGTCTAGTCCAACTCTGCTTCTGAAACTGATACAAAGCACTGGTCCTGTAACATCCAATGCTTGTCAGTTAAGATGAGAAACGTGTGAGCTTCGTGAAAGACGTAGTTCGTTTGAGCTGAAAAGTGACTGCCCTTACCTGAAAGGAAATATTGCTTGTAGGAAGACACAGAGCCTGGGATTTAACTCCATTTCTGTAGTGAAACACACAGCATAGTTCTCATCCACTGATCACACTCTGCTTTAGAGCAAGACGCACGCTCTTGCTTTCTGGAGTCACTAAGTCAGCAGGAAACGTGAGTGAGCTGAGAACAAAGAACGGTGTTTCCTACACATACGCACCATATCTAGTTGAACACTGCTTCTGAAACTGAAACAAATCACAGGTCCTCTAACATCCAATGCTCGTCATTTAAGATGAGAAATGTGTGAGCTTCGTGAACGATGTAGTTCATTTGAGTTGTAAAGAAACTGCCCTTACCTGAAAAGAAGTCTTGTTTTTAGGACGACTCAGAGCCTGGGATTTAACTCCATTTCTGAAGTGAAACACACAGCAGAGTTCTCATCCATGGATCACACACTGCTTTAGAACGAGAAGCACGCTCTTGCTTTCTAGAGTCTCTAATGCAAAAGGAAACGTGACTGTGCTCAGAACAAAAGAACGGTGTTTCGTACACATACGAACCATATCTAGTTCAACTCTGCTTCTGAAACTGAAACAAACCACAGGTCCTCTAACAACCAATGCTTGTCAATTAAGATGAGAATCGTGTGAGCTTCGTGAACGACATAGTTCGTTTGAGATGTAAAGTAACTGCCCTAACCTGAAACGAAGTCTTTTTTGTAGGAAGACTCAGAGCCTGAGATTTAACTCCATTTCTGAAGTAAAACACACAGCAGAGTTCTCATCCATTGATCACACTCTGCTTTAGAGCAAGAAGCACGCTCTTGCTTTCTAGAGGCTCTAAGACAGCATGAAATGTGAGTGTGCAGAGAACAAAAGAACGATGTTTCCTACACATACGGACCATATGTAGTCAACTCTTCTTCTGAAACTGATATAAAGCACTGGTCCTCTAACATCCAATGCTTGTCATTTAAGATGAGAAACGTGTGAGCTTCGTTAACGATGTAGTTCCTTTGAGCTGAGAAGTGACTGCCCTTACCTGAAACGAAGTCTTGCTTGTAGGAGACACAGAGCCTGGGATTTATCTCCATTTCTGAAGTAAAACACACAGCAGAGTTCTCATCCATTGATC
>CATKUP010001029.1:0-11000 GCA_949786385.1 Onychomys leucogaster
AGAGCCTGGGATTTAACTCCATTTCTGAAGTGAAACACACAACAGAGTTCTCATCCATTGATCACACTCTGCTTTAGAGCAAGAAGCACGCTCTAGCTTTCTAGAGTCTCTACTACAGGAGGAAACATGAGTGTGCTGAGAACAAAAAAACGGGTTTCCTACACATATGGACCATATCTAGTCCAACTCTGCTTCTGAAACTGATACAAAGCACTGGTCCTCTAACATCCAATGCTTGTCAATTAAGATGAGAAAAGGTGAGTTTCGTGAACGATGTAGTTCGTTTGTGCTGAAAAGTGACTGCCCTACCTGAAAGGAAGTTTTGCTTGTAGGAAGACTCAGAGCATGGATTTAACTACATTTCTGAAGGGAAACACATAGCAGAGTTCTCATCCAAGATCACACTCTGCTTTAGAGCAAGAAGCACGCTCTTGCTTTCTATTTTCTCTAAGACACCAGGAAATGTGAGTGTCCTGAGAACAAAGAAGGGAGTTTCCTACACATACGGACCATATCTAGTCCAACTCTGCTTCTGAAACTGATACAAAAAACTGGTCCTCTAACATCCAAAGCTTGTCAGTTAAGAAGGGAAACTTGTTAGCTTCGTGAACGATGTAGTTCGTTTGAGCTGAAAAGTGACTGCCCTTACCTAAAACGAAGTCTTGCTTGTAGGAAGTCACAGCGCCTGGGATTTAACTCCATTTCTGAAGGGAAACAAACAGCATAGTTCTCATCCATGGATCACACTCTGCTTTAGAGCAAGAGGCACGTCCTGATTTCTAGAGTCTCTAATACAGCAGGAAACGTGAGTGTGCTCAAAAGAAAAGAACAGTGTTTCTTACACATACGGACCATATCTATTTCACCTGTGATTCTGAAACTGAAACAATCCATAGGTCCTCTAATATCCAATGCTTGTCAGTTAAGAAGAGAAACGTGTGAGCTTCGTGAACGATGTAGTTCATTTGAGCTGTAAAGTAACTGCCCTTACCTGAAACTAACTCTTGCTTGTATGAAGACACAGTGCCTGAGATTTAACTCCATTTCTGAAGGGAAACACAAAGCATAGTTCTCATCCATGGATCACACTCTGCTTTAGAGCAACAAGCACGCTCTTGCTTTCTAGAGTCTCTAATACAGCAGGAAATTGTGTGTGCTCAGAACAAAAGAACAGTGTTTCCTACACATAAGGGCCATATCTAGTGCAACTCTACTTCTGAAACTGAAACAAACCACAGGTCCTCTAACATACAATGCTTGTCAGTTAAGATGAGAAACCTGTGAGCTTTGTGAACGATGTAGTTCGTTTGAGCTGTAAAGTAACTAACCTTAGATGAAACGCTGTTTGCTTTACGAAGACTCAGCGCCTGGGATTTAACTCCATTTCTGAAGTGAAACACACAGCAGAGTTCTCATCCATATATCACACTCTTTTTTAGAGCAAGAAGCACGCTCTTGCTTTCCATTTTCTCTAAGACAGCAGGATATGTGAGTGTCCTGAGAACAAAAGAAGGGAGTTTCCTACACATAAGGACCATATCTAGTCCAACTCTACTTATGAACCTGATACAAAGCACTGGTCCTCCAACATCCAAAGCTTGTCAGTTAAGATGGGAAACTTCTTAGCTTCGTGAACGATGTAGTTCGTTTGAGCTGAAAAGTGACTGCCCTTACCTGAAACATAGTCTTGCTTGTAGGAAGACACAGTGCCTGGGATTTAACTCCATTTCTGAAGGGAAACACACAGCATAGATCTCATCCATGGATCACACTCTGCTTTAGAGCAAGAAGCACGCTCTTGATTTCTAGAGTCTCTAATACAGCAGGAAACGTGAGTGTGCTCAGAAGAAAAGAACGGTGTTTCTTACACATACGGACCATATCTAGGTCAACTGTGATTCTGAAACTGAAACAAACCACAGGTCCTCTAACATCCAATGATGGTCAGTTAAGAAGAGAAACGTGTGAGCTTCGTGAACGATGTAGTTTGTTTGAGCTGTAAAGTAACAGCCCTTACCTGAAACGAAGTCTTGCTTGTAGAAAGACTCAGAGCCTGGGATTTAACTCCATTTCTGAAGTGAAACACACAACAGAGTTCTCATCCATTGATCACACTCTGCTTTAGAGCAAGAAGCACGCTCTAGCTTTCTAGAGTCTCTACTACAGGAGGAAACATGAGTGTGCTGAGAACAAAAAAACGGGTTTCCTACACATATGGACCATATCTAGTCCAACTCTGCTTCTGAAACTGATACAAAGCACTGGTCCTCTAACATCCAATGCTTGTCAATTAAGATGAGAAAAGGTGAGTTTCGTGAACGATGTATTTTGTTTGAGCTGGAAAAGTGACTGCCCTTCCTAAAAGGAAGTTTTGCTTGTAGGAAGACTCAGAGCACATAATTTAACTACATTTCTGAAGGGAAACACACAGCATAGTTCTCATCCATGGATCACACTCTGCTTTAGAGCAACAAGCACGCTCTTGCTTTCTAGAGTCTCTAATACAGCAGGAAATTGAGTGTGCTCAGAACAAAAGAACAGTGTTTCCTACACATAAGGGCCATATCTAGTGCAACTCTACTTCTGAAACTGAAACAAACCACAGGTCCTCTAACATACAATGCTTGTCAGTTAAGATGAGAAACCTGTGAGCTTTGTGAACGATGTAGTTCGTTTGAGCTGTAAAGTAACTAACCTTAGATGAAATGCTGTTTGCTTGTAGGAAGACTCAGCGCCTGGGATTTAACTCCATTTCTGAAGTGAAACACACAGCAGAGTTCTCATCCATATATCACACTCTTTTTTAGAGCAAGAAGCACGCTCTTGCTTTCCATTTTCTCTAAGACAGCAGGATATGTGAGTGTCCTGAGAACAAAAGAAGGGAGTTTCCTACACATAAGGACCACATCTAGTCCAACTCTACTTATGAACCTGATACAAAGCACTGGTCCTCCAACATCCAAAGCTTGTCAGTTAAGATGGGAAACTTCTTAGCTTCGTGAACGATGTAGTTCGTTTGAGCTGAAAAGTGACTGCCCTTACCTGAAACATAGTCTTGCTTGTAGGAAGACACAGTGCCTGGGATTTAACTCCATTTCTGAAGGGAAACACACAGCATAGTTCTCATCCATGGATCACACTCTGCTTTGGAACAAGAAGCACGCTCTTGCTTTCTAGAGTCTCTAATACAGCAGGAAACGTGAGTGTGCTCAGAAGAAAAGAACGGTGTTTCTTACACATATGGACCATATCTAGGTCAACTGTGATTCTGAAACTGAAACAAACCACAGGTCCTCTAACATACAATGCTTGTCAGTTAAGATGAGAAACCTGTGAGCTTTGTGAACGATGTAGTTCGTTTGAGCTGTAAAGTAACTAACCTTAGATGAAATGCTGTTTGCTTGTAGGAAGACTCAGCGCCTGGGATTTAACTCCATTTCTGAAGTGAAACACACAGCATAGTTCTCATCCATATATCACACTCTTTTTTAGAGCAAGAAGCACGCTCTTGCTTTCCATTTTCTCTAAGACAGCAGGATATGTGAGTGTCCTGAGAACAAAAGAAGGGAGTTTCCTACACATAAGGACCATATCTAGTCCAACTCTACTCATGAACCTGATACAAAGCACTGGTCCTCCAACATCCAAAGCTTGTCAGTTAAGATGGGAAACTTCTTAGCTTCGTGAACGATGTAGTTCGTTTGAGCTGAAAAGTGACTGCCCTTACCTGAAACATAGTCTTGCTTGTAGGAAGACAACGTGCCTGGGATTTAACTCCATTTCTGAAGGGAAACACACAGCATAGTTCTCATCCATGGATCACACTCTGCTTTGGAACAAGAAGCACGCTCTTGCTTTCTAGAGTCTCTAATACAGCAGGAAACGTGAGTGTGCTCAGAAGAAAAGAACGGTGTTTCTTACACATACGGACCATATCTAGGTCAACTGTGATTCTGAATCTGAAACAAACCACAGGTCCTCTAACATCCAATGCTTGTCAGTTAAGAAGAGAAATGTGTGAGCTTCGTGAACGATGTAGTTCGTTTGAGCTGTAAAGTAACAGCCCTTACCTGAAACGAAGTCTTGCTTGTAGAAAGACTCAGAGCCTGGGATTTAACTCCATTTCTGAGGTGAAACACACAACAGAGTTCTCATCCATTGATCACACTCTGCTTTAGAGCAAGAAGCACGCTCTAGCTTTCTAGAGTCTCTACTACAGGAGGAAACATGAGTGTGCTGAGAACAAAAAAACGGGTTTCCTACACATATGGACCATATCTAGTCCAACTCTGCTTCTGAAACTGATACAAAGCACTGGTCCTCTAACATCCAATGCTTGTCAATTAAGATGAGAAAAGGTGAGTTTCATGAACGATTTATTTTGTTTGAGCTGGAAAAGTGACTGCCCTTCCTAAAAGGAAATTTTGCTTGTAGGAAGACTCAGAGCACATAATTTAACTACATTTCTGAAGGGAAACACACAGCATAGTTCTCATCCATGGATCACACTCTGCTTTAGAGCAACAAGCACGCTCTTGCTTTCTAGAGTCTCTAATACAGCAGGAAACGTGAGTGTGCTCAGAAGAAAAGAACGGTGTTTCTTACACATATGGACCATATCTAGGTCAACTGTGATTCTGAAACTGAAACAAACCACAGGTCCTCTAACATACAATGCTTGTCAGTTAAGATGAGAAACCTGTGAGCTTTGTGAACGATGTAGTTCGTTTGAGCTGTAAAGTAACTAACCTTAGATGAAATGCTGTTTGCTTGTAGGAAGACTCAGCGCCTGGGATTTAACTCCATTTCTGAAGTGAAACACACAGCATAGTTCTCATCCATATATCACACTCTTTTTTAGAGCAAGAAGCACGCTCTTGCTTTCCATTTTCTCTAAGACAGCAGGATATGTGAGTGTCCTGAGAACAAAAGAAGGGAGTTTCCTACACATAAGGACCATATCTAGTCCAACTCTACTTATGAACCTGATACAAAGCACTGGTCCTCCAACATCCAAAGCTTGTCAGTTAAGATGGGAAACTTCTTAGCTTCGTGAACGATGTAGTTCGTTTGAGCTGAAAAGTGACTGCCCTTACCTGAAACATAGTCTTGCTTGTAGGAAGACACAGTGCCTGGGATTTAACTCCATTTCTGAAGGGAAACACACAGCATAGTTCTCATCCATGGATCACACTCTGCTTTGGAACAAGAAGCACGCTCTTGCTTTCTAGAGTCTCTAATACAGCAGGAAACGTGAGTGTGCTCAGAAGAAAAGAACGGTGTTTCTTACACATACGGACCATATCTAGGTCAACTGTGATTCTGAAACTGAAACAAACCACAGGTCCTCTAACATCCAATGATGGTCAGTTAAGAAGAGAAACGTGTGAGCTTCGTGAACGATGTAGTTCGTTTGAGCTGTAAAGTAACAGCCCTTACCTGAAACGAAGTCTTGCTTGTAGAAAGACTCAGAGCCTGGGATTTAACTCCATTTCTGAAGTGAAACACACAACAGAGTTCTCATCCATTGATCACACTCTGCTTTAGAGCAAGAAGCACGCTCTAGCTTTCTAGAGTCTCTACTACAGGAGGAAACATGAGTGTGCTGAGAAAAAAAAACGGGTTTCCTACACATATGGACCATATCTAGTCCAACTCTGCTTCTGAAACTGATACAAAGCACTGGTCCTCTAACATCCAATGCTTGTCAATTAAGATGAGAAAAGGTGAGTTTCGTGAACGATGTATTTTGTTTGAGCTGGAAAAGTGACTGCCCTTCCTAAAAGGAAGTTTTGCTTGTAGGAAGACTCAGAGCACATAATTTAACTACATTTCTGAAGGGAAACACACAGCATAGTTCTCATCCATGGATCACACTCTGCTTTAGAGCAACAAGCACGCTCTTGCTTTCTAGAGTCTCTAATACAGCAGGAAATTGAGTGTGCTCAGAACAAAAGAACAGTGTTTCCTACACATAAGGGCCATATCTAGTGCAACTCTACTTCTGAAACTGAAACAAACCACAGGTCCTCTAACATACAATGCTTGTCAGTTAAGATGAGAAACCTGTGAGCTTTGTGAACGATGTAGTTTGTTTGAGCTGTAAAGTAACTAAGCTCAGATGAAACGCTGTTTGCTTGTAGGAAGACTCAGCGCCTGGGATTTAACTCCATTTCTGAAGTGAAACACACAGCAGAGTTCTCATCCATATATCACACTCTTTTTTAGAGCAAGAAGCACGCTCTTGCTTTCCATTTTCTCTAAGACAGCAGGATATGTGAGTGTCCTGAGAACAAAAGAAGGGAGTTTCCTACACATAAGGACCATATCTAGTCCAACTCTACTTATGAACCTGATACAAAGCACTGGTCCTCCAACATCCAAAGCTTGTCAGTTAAGATGGGAAACTTCTTAGCTTCGTGAACGATGTAGTTCGTTTGAGCTGAAAAGTGACTGCCCTTACCTGAAACATAGACTTGCTTGTAGGAAGACACAGTGCCTGGGATTTAACTCCATTTCTGAAGGGAAACACACAGCATAGTTCTCATCCATGGATCACACTCTGCTTTAGAGCAAGAAGCACGCTCTTGATTTCTAGAGTCTCTAATACAGCAGGAAACGTGAGTGTGCTCAGAAGAAAAGAACGGTGTTTCTTACACATACGGACCATATCTAGGTCAACTGTGATTCTGAATCTGAAACAAACCACAGGTCCTCTAACATCCAATGATTGTCAGTTAAGAAGAGAAAGGTGTGAGCTTTGTGAACGATGTAGTTCGTTTGAGCTGTAAAGTAACAGCCCTTACCTGAAACGAAGTCTTGCTTGTAGAAAGACTCAGAGCCTGGGATTTAACTCCATTTCTGAAGTGAAACACACAACAGAGTTCTCATCCATTGATCACACTCTGCTTTAGAGCAAGAAGCACGCTCTAGCTTTCTAGAGTCTCTACTACAGGAGGAAACATGAGTGTGCTGAGAACAAAAAAACGGGTTTCCTACACATATGGACCATATCTAGTCCATCTCTGCTTCTGAAACTGATACAAAGCACTGGTCCTCTAACATCCAATGCTTGTCAATTAAGATGAGAAAAGGTGAGTTTCGTGAACGATGTATTTTGTTTGAGCTGAAAAGTGACTGCCCTTCCTAAAAGGAAATTTTGCTTGTAGGAAGACTCAGAGCACATAATTTAACGACATTTCTGAAGGGAAACACACAGCATAGTTCTCATCCATGGATCAGACTCTGCTTTAGAGCAACAAGCATGCTCTTGCTTTCTAGAGTCTCTAATACAGCAGGAAATTGAGTGTGTTCAGAACAAAAGAACAGTGTTTCCTACACATAAGGGCCATATCTAGTGCAACTCTACTTCTGAAACTGAAACAAACCACAGGTCCTCTAACATACAATGCTTGTCAGTTAAGATGAGAAACCTGTGAGCTTTGTGAACGATGTGGTTCGTTTGAGTTGTAAAGTAACTAACCTTAGATGAAATGCTGTTTGCTTGTAGGAAGACTCAGCGCCTGGGATTTAACTCCATTTCTGAAGTGAAACACACAGCAGAGTTCTCATCCATATATCACACTCTTTTTTAGAGCAAGAAGCACGCTCTTGCTTTCCATTTTCTCTAAGACAGCAGGATATGTGAGTGTCCTGAGAACAAAAGAAGGGAGTTTCCTACACATAAGGACCATATCTAGTCCAACTCTACTTATGAACCTGATACAAAGCACTGGTCCTCCAACATCCAAAGCTTGTCAGTTAAGATGGGAAACTTCTTAGCTTCGTGAACGATGTAGTTCGTTTGAGCTGAAAAGTGACTGCCCTTACCTGAAACATAGTCTTGCTTGTAGGAAGACACAGTGCCTGGGATTTAACTCCATTTCTGAAGGGAAACACACAGCATAGTTCTCATCCATGGATCACACTCTGCTTTGGAACAAGAAGCACGCTCTTGCTTTCTAGAGTCTCTAATACAGCAGGAAACGTGAGTGTGCTCAGAAGAAAAGAACGGTGTTTCTTACACATACGGACCATATCTAGGTCAACTGTGATTCTGAATCTGAAACAAACCACAGGTCCTCTAACATCCAATGCTTGTCAGTTAAGAAGAGAAATGTGTGAGCTTCGTGAACGATGTAGTTCGTTTGAGCTGTAAAGTAACAGCCCTTACCTGAAACGAAGTCTTGCTTGTAGAAAGACTCAGAGCCTGGGATTTAACTCCATTTCTGAGGTGAAACACACAACAGAGTTCTCATCCATTGATCACACTCTGCTTTAGAGCAAGAAGCACGCTCTAGCTTTCTAGAGTCTCTACTACAGGAGGAAACATGAGTGTGCTGAGAACAAAAAAACGGGTTTCCTACACATATGGACCATATCTAGTCCAACTCTGCTTCTGAAACTGATACAAAGCACTGGTCCTCTAACATCCAATGCTTGTCAATTAAGATGAGAAAAGGTGAGTTTCATGAACGATTTATTTTGTTTGAGCTGGAAAAGTGACTGCCCTTCCTAAAAGGAAATTTTGCTTGTAGGAAGACTCAGAGCACATAATTTAACTACATTTCTGAAGGGAAACACACAGCATAGTTCTCATCCATGGATCACACTCTGCTTTAGAGCAACAAGCACGCTCTTGCTTTCTAGAGTCTCTAATACAGCAGGAAACGTGAGTGTGCTCAGAAGAAAAGAACGGTGTTTCTTACACATATGGACCATATCTAGGTCAACTGTGATTCTGAAACTGAAACAAACCACAGGTCCTCTAACATACAATGCTTGTCAGTTAAGATGAGAAACCTGTGAGCTTTGTGAACGATGTAGTTCGTTTGAGCTGTAAAGTAACTAACCTTAGATGAAATGCTGTTTGCTTGTAGGAAGACTCAGCGCCTGGGATTTAACTCCATTTCTGAAGTGAAACACACAGCATAGTTCTCATCCATATATCACACTCTTTTTTAGAGCAAGAAGCACGCTCTTGCTTTCCATTTTCTCTAAGACAGCAGGATATGTGAGTGTCCTGAGAACAAAAGAAGGGAGTTTCCTACACATAAGGACCATATCTAGTCCAACTCTACTTATGAACCTGATACAAAGCACTGGTCCTCCAACATCCAAAGCTTGTCAGTTAAGATGGGAAACTTCTTAGCTTCGTGAACGATGTAGTTCGTTTGAGCTGAAAAGTGACTGCCCTTACCTGAAACATAGTCTTGCTTGTAGGAAGACACAGTGCCTGGGATTTAACTCCATTTCTGAAGGGAAACACACAGCATAGTTCTCATCCATGGATCACACTCTGCTTTGGAACAAGAAGCACGCTCTTGCTTTCTAGAGTCTCTAATACAGCAGGAAACGTGAGTGTGCTCAGAAGAAAAGAACGGTGTTTCTTACACATACGGACCATATCTAGGTCAACTGTGATTCTGAAACTGAAACAAACCACAGGTCCTCTAACATCCAATGCTTGTCAGTTAAGAAGAGAAATGTGTGAGCTTCGTGAACGATGTAGTTCGTTTGAGCTGTAAAGTAACAGCCCTTACCTGAAACGAAGTCCTGCTTGTAGAAAGACTCAGAGCCTGGGATTTAACTCCATTTCTGAAGTGAAACACACAACAGAGTTCTCATCCATTGATCACACTCTGCTTTAGAGCAAGAAGCACGCTCTAGCTTTCTAGAGTCTCTACTACAGGAGGAAACATGAGTGTGCTGAGAACAAAAAAACGGGTTTCCTACACATATGGACCATATCTAGTCCAACTCTGCTTCTGAAACTGATACAAAGCACTGGTCCTCTAACATCCAATGCTTGTCAATTAAGATGAGAAAAGGTGAGTTTCATGAACGATTTATTTTGTTTGAGCTGGAAAAGTGACTGCCCTTCCTAAAAGGAAATTTTGCTTGTAGGAAGACTCAGAGCACATAATTTAACTACATTTCTGAAGGGAAACACACAGCATAGTTCTCATCCATGGATCACACTCTGCTTTAGAGCAACAAGCACGCTCTTGCTTTCTAGAGTCTCTAATACATCAGGAAATTGTGTGTGCTCAGAACAAAAGAACAGTGTTTCCTACACATAAGGGCCATATCTAGTGCAACTCTACTTCTGAAACTGAAACAAACCACAGGTCCTCTAACATACAATGCTTGTCAGTTAAGATGAGAAACCTGTGAGCTTTGTGAACGATGTAGTTCGTTTGAGCTGTAAAGTAACTAACCTTAGATGAAACGCTGTTTGCTTTACGAAGACTCAGCGCCTGGGATTTAACTCCATTTCTGAAGTGAAACACACAGCAGAGTTCTCATCCATATATCACACTCTTTTTTAGAGCAAGAAGCACGCTCTTGCTTTCCATTTTCTCTAAGACAGCAGGATATGTGAGTGTCCTGAGAACAAAAGAAGGGAGTTTCCTACACATAAGGACCATATCTAGTCCAACTCTACTTATGAACCTGATACAAAGCACTGGTCCTCCAACATCCAAAGCTTGTCAGTTAAGATGGGAAACTTCTTAGCTTCGTGAACGATGTAGTTCGTTTGAGCTGAAAAGTGACTGCCCTTACCTGAAACATAGTCTTGCTTGTAGGAAGACACAGTGCCTGGGATTTAACTCCATTTCTGAAGGGAAACACACAGCATAGATCTCATCCATGGATCACACTCTGCTTTAGAGCAAGAAGCACGCTCTTGATTTCTAGAGTCTCTAATACAGCAGGAAACGTGAGTGTGCTCAGAAGAAAAGAACGGTGTTTCTTACACATACGGACCATATCTAGGTCAACTGTGATTCTGAAACTGAAACAAACCACAGGTCCTCTAACATCCAATGATGGTCAGTTAAGAAGAGAAACGTGTGAGCTTCGTGAACGATGTAGTTCGTTTGAGCTGTAAAGTAACAGCCCTTACCTGAAACGAAGTCTTGCTTGTAGAAAGACTCAGAGCCTGGGATTTAACTCCATTTCTGAAGTGAAACACACAACAGAGTTCTCATCCATTG